>JAOTAV010043724.1:0-17483 GCA_026546445.1 Cyclargus thomasi
GCCTCCACCGGGGTTCGAACCTGCACCCTCTCGAGTGCGAACCAAAGGTCTTACCCATTAGGCCACGGACGCTCAAACCCTGTATTAGCAAACATTTTTGTGCTTAATAGTTTTTAATTTGTATAATTAAGTAAATAAAGAATTCTACCCACCGATTCCACGTTCGATCCAAAAAATAGTAATTCAAACGAGAAATTCTAAAAATCTCTAACGTCTCACGAAAATATAAACCGATTGAAAAGTGCATTGCATTCGAATCCGTATGGTAATGCAGACACCGCGGCATCATCCCGGGAAATCCCGGAAAATCCCGCGCCCCGCGAGTCCCGCGATGCACCGGGATAGTCGCGGGATTGGATCCGGGATTGCGGCGTTTATATCCCCAGATTGAGTTTATCGTATTGAATACCCGATAAAGAACTATATAAGATACGTTATTATACCCTCAAGAGTAAATGAATATTAACATTTTGAAATAGAGATACATTATTATAGAGCGTCCGTATCCCAGTGGGTAAGACCTTTGGTTCGCACTCGAGAGGGTGCAGGTTCGAACCAGCGTATTGAATAAACGATAAGGACTTTATAAGATATGTTATTATACCCTTAAGAGTAAACAAATTTTATCATTCTGAAACAGAGATACATTATTATAGAGTGTCCGTATCCCAGTGGGTAAGACCTTTGGCACTCGAGAGGATGCAGGTTCGAACCCCGGTGGAGGCATGTACAGATGAGACATTTTCCGATCTTAAGTACATAACACGGATGCTCGTTGCTGTTGGAGAGCCACGCCTTCGGCACGAATTAGCCGGCTCGACCGGAGTGATACCACGGCCTCACAGAAAACTGCTGTGAAACGGCGTTGTGCTGGGTTTCATTCAGTGAGTAGCCCAACTTCCCTAATCCCCATATCCCTATTCCCTCATAAAGGCCGGTAAAGCACTTGCAACTCTTCAGATGTCCGTCAATAACCTGTCTTCTTGCTTGCCCCCTAAATGTCATTAAAAAAAAAGATTATGTTTCTATACTGAAACTTCCATTTGTCCGCGACTGAGCCGGCATCAAGAAGTATTTTTCATGCAAATTTTCATCCCATATTCTATCCTCTTGGGGGTAGGATTTATAAAAATCCTGTATTAGCAATCCCGATTACGTCATAACACGACAAATGACTATGCCAGGCAGTCAGTCCTAACTCCTATCGTCTATTATATAAAAATATGTCGAGTTTTCCCTCCTGACGCTATAACTCCAGAACGCACGAACCGATTTCGACGGTTTTCCATTTGTCGTAGGTATCGGGTTCCGTTTGCAGCAAAAAAATTTCAAGAGGAAAGTTACCACGCGGACGGAGTCGCGGGCAACAGCTGGTTCTTGAAAACGGTTCGAGCGATGGGCGGATCGAGCTGAAATTTGGTATGTAGGTTAATGTTATGGTGTAGGTCTATGATGTAGGTTGATCATATGCTCACAGCTAAGAAAGGATTTTAATACATCCTAGAGGGCAAAAGCTAGTTGAATTTATTAGTTTTATAGTTTGAATTTTTTCGGCATAAATGGGCCGGCTCGACACGCAGAAAACTGCGCTGTGTTTCGTCCGGTGAGTTTACCGCAGGCCCAACTTCCTTACACCCCATTCCCTATCCCTATTCGTGCATCGCCGTGGGAGAGCGATGCTTCGGCATAAATGGGCCGGCTCGACCGGAGATATACCACGGCCTCACAGAAAACGGCGCTGTGTTTCGTCCAGAGAGTTTACCGGAGGCCCAACTTCCTTACGCCTCATTCCCTATCCCTGTTACCTTTCCTAATCCTTTTTCCTATTCCCTTCCCTTATTCCCTTTTCCTATTCCCTGTTCCTTTTCCCTATTTCCGTAGGCTATTCTATCATTAAAAGGCTGGTGTTGCAGATCAACGCTTCTGCTGCTACAAGTGTCAATAGGCAACGGCTGTCGCTTTTCATCAGGTGAACCTTCTGCCAGGCGCGTGCACTCTATACAGGCAGAAAATTAGAGCATCACTTGCCATATGAACTTGGATGTCTTGTTCACAAGAAGTTCCTTTAACCGACTTCTAAAAAAGTAGAAGGTTTTTCAATTCGACCGTATATTTTATGTTAATTAAAAATAATTACCTACGGTGCGCAAACCTGGTAACTGTCCGATTTACAAAAGTCCCAACTCGGCGTCTGCCAAACAGCAATGGAGCGGAGTATGCTGGGATAAGCCTTACTGGCTTCGGGATAAAATACTTCGCTCACAAACAGGGATCAGGGACGTAGGAGCGAAGGCGGCCAAATTAAAGTGGGACTGGGCTGGTCACGTTAGACGTATGCATTCCGACCCCTGGGCAAAGACCGAGTGGGTACCAGAGGACGGAAAACGCAACCGTGGCCGGCCAAAGAAAAGATGGCGAGAGGAAAAGCATACCAGTCAGACTGGCCAACAATTGCGTTGGAACGTGAAATATGGATGACACTAGGGGGGGGGCCTTTGCCCAGCAGTGGGATAGTACAGGCTAACAAAAAAAAAGTAATTAAAATACTTTTAATAGTACAATTGAAAACGGACATTATCCTGCCGGTATTTTACTCTGTAGCCAAATACCTAGTTACTTTGTTACGTTGTTTTGTGTTGTTTAGTTTTAATTATTAGTATTATGATAAGGATAATGAGCGTATTCTCGCCGATAAACTTTGGTTTGGTGAGATATTTTTGTAAAAATTTTATGTTTTGTTTAAAAATAAATAAATTAAAAAAAAAAAAAATCCGGTTCCTGCTCGATAAAAGAATTGTGACGCAACTTCGTTGTGATGCCCGGCTGATTGGGATTCTGTTTATTGCGAAGGAACCTTTGATTTTTTCTCTAGAAGTTTTTGTTGCTAACCTCTGTCCTTCCGCGGCTCTCAAAGTTTACCAGTCAGCGCTTAGTACTTAAGCTTCGGCCTGCGCGTCTGCAATGCGGGACGCGGGACACGGTGCGGGAGCGTCTGCAATGCGGGATTTGACGTGCACACCTGCGCGAATGCGGTGCGAATCGCTTATTTTAAATTTTGTTAGAAGTTCTAACAAAATATGAAGTAAGTTAACTGATCTAACAGTCACTAATAGACTGAGAGCTGGTAGAAAATGTTGAGCAGGTATTTGAGCTGAGAAGCAGTTTATTTTGTGGTATAGTGACTTTATTAACTTATTGGTCCTTGCAGTATGCCAGTACAGCGAGCTAGCTTGCAGCTGAGAGCTGAGTTTTGGCCAATTTTGATATCACACAATATTATGTACATTTTATTTAGGTTCATGTCGATACTTCTATATTTTTTCATTTTGTGGGAGTTGCGTGGTGACCTAATAAAAATATTATTATCAGGTTTAATGCTTTCTTATTTGTACACGTCTTTGACACTAGACGCATGTTTCCCGTATCGCTGACGCAGCCGTCCCGCATTGTGGTCGCGAAGGTGTTCGTTCGAAGCTTTAAGAGCTGACTATTACGGACCTTAATTACATGTGCATTCAGCCTCTTAAGGGTGAACATACAAACATTTTTGCGTTTACGATATCTCATTTGTCCATCAAACTTTGACAGGGTACAGGATATAAGGCCCTACAGGGCCCACCCGGAAGACCGGTTCGATAATTTGTTGAAATTCAAGGAAACGGTATAAAAATGAAATAGATGCGGGGAACTGTTGGACTAGACGTAATAAATAGTAGAAACTGCTTATTCTCGACATGAATATGATAATGGGTCGTAAAGGAGCTGGTTTTTCGTTTATTTAATCGACCAACTGACTTACTTAACTTACCTATTGACTTATTGAGTTTCGCGGGATTTATAGAATATAATAGAATGATTAATTTCAGACAAAAAATATAATGTCCATAGTGTTGCGTTGTAATTATGTTAGTCACAAACAGTAAATCATGATAATAATGAAAATTTAATGTTAGTAATATTTTATACTGAGCTTGAGGTATTTAGCCAATAGTTGATAGGTTATTTATTACAGTTAGTCAAAACTTCTTAATAATTACGTGGCAAATATCCAGTCACGAGTCCCTAGCCGGTACATTCACTTTATTTATAGAATCGCCTATAAAAATGTATGAAATTAAAAATAAGCTCAAAATTGATAAAATTTTATAAAATTTATAAACTGCATTTAAAAGTTAAACAGCTATAACAGGTCACGTCTAATCAAGCAATAGTGCGATGTAGACGTACTGCTGCGCCATCTATTATCGAAATGAAGAAACTAGCAAGAAGCACATGTTTGTATAAAAGTCCTCTATAAAAATATTTTTAGTATTTGTTGTTATAGCGGCAACAGCAGCTATTACTGTTCTTGAGATACAGCCTGGAGACAGACAGACAGACGGATAGACATCGAGGTCTTAGTAATAGGTTCCCGTTTTTACCCTTTGGGTGCGGCACCCAAAAAACGCACTGGGCATTACGTAACTCCTTAACCCGGTCAATACCAGTTCCAATTGCCTGGCCAGACTGAAGGTGCTAATTGTGAACTCATGTACCAGGTGACTGACACAGAATGTTCAGTGACGTCACAACTTTCTACAACCAGACAGATCCTAGTTCTGGAAGCCTGAAATGTCAAGTTTTGTTAAACCGAAATTGAAGGGATTGTTCTGGGTGTTTTGGTAAACGCTCATTTGTCTTGTATATAGGAGTACGATTCCGCCAATTCTGACGTGATTTTTTTAGAAGTTTTATCTATTTTTTGAGTTGTCAATGCTGTCCCACCGCAGGCAAAGGCCGCCCTCAAAGTCTTGCACTGTTGCAACACTGCAACTTTTGATGTGCGACTGTAGTCTGATGTAAAAGTCTCTTCATGGAAGCGGATTTGTCTCAAACAGCGCCAATCTTAAATACATACGTATTCTCAAATAAAAATTTTTTTTTAGTTAGTTCGAGTTAACAAACAGTAACCACAGTGTACATTTTCAAGAAAGTATACAAATAAGTCTTATTTACTATGGTACCAACGAAGGTTAACTATTACTTATTATTAGTTTTATTATTAGTTTTATTATTATTATTAGTTTTTTTTATAAATATTTCTACGCACTTCTTAAGTTAGAGACCTAAAATTTTTTTACCTAGCTGCTGATTCAAAATTAATAAATACGTGTTTGAGCGTTTTATGAAATCTCACTTCCAGAGGGTGAAATAGGGGTTGAAAGTTTGTATGAAAATACTTCTTAATGCGAGCGAAGCCGCGGGGAAAAGCTAGTTAAATATATCGACGGAAACAAAAGTTTCATTAAATGTATCTAACAGTCTAAAAATGAGGTAAGCATAACCCTCCTTCTGGCGTAATCGAGTAAATAAAGCAGTGAGTCTTGCTGATACTAAAACGATCGCTGACACAATCCGCCAGACGGTGCACAAACACTGAACAACTGTCAACACAACTCGTTAGACCTGGGGAAAACGTTCTATATACTCGTATGTAATCTTAGAGGCTTTTAAGAGGAATACAGGCGCCAACAGCCTTGACCATAAATTCGGAGTTTCGAAAATCTCCCCCCCGCTAACGGAAAATAATTAATATACAATTAACAAAAACAAAGGTATTCCTCCTTAGGGATTGTAGTATTACTTACATTGTATTGTATAAAAAATCGTTCATCTTAACCGGTCAGTTTCGTAGTTTATACAGTTTTTTAATAAAAAATCGATGTCCACGGTACATTTTTTTTTTCTGATTAACTATAAGCTTAAGGATAAAGTATATATATTTATATATACATATATCTTCTGTGAGTGTGTATGTCATGTCACTGAACTTCTTTTAAACGACTGGGCCGATTTTGATGAAATTTTTTGTGTGTATTCAAGGGAATCTGAGTATGGTTTAGATTATGGTTTAGATAGCTCGGCAGGACAACGTCTGCGGGGTCAACTAGTTCACTATAAACTTTTCAGTACTTTTCATTAAAAATTCCGTCTGACAATGTTGGCAGTGATTGTGTGTGTGAAAACTGAAGCCGCGGACGAAATGCCTGAACTAGAAGACCATTAAATGTTTAAATATAACCATCGAACTCGATCAATGAACTGAGTTTTTACTTGGCAGGCCAACAGAGTTATACCACAGTGTAAACGACATACAGTAGAGTTAGTAGTTCAAATGAAATGTACGTACAACGATCTCACTTTTAATGCAATGTCAAAGATTGATTCTTTGTTGCATGTAGCCTATATTCTATGAAAGTTGAAAAATATGTTGTTCTCTCGAATCAAGAAAGCAAACTATACAATGTGTTAAACAAACTATACAAAAGGAGCAAAAAGTGTGCTTAGACACAAAATATAGTTCAAAATTGCTTCATATTTGAAGACATAAGTGAAAGAAGCAGATAACCAACATTTTTAAAACTACCGGATTTTTTCTTTAATAGACGCTTTTGGACTCGAAAAATTAATTGAAATGAAAGTAATGTGGGTTTGATGTATAGCTAGATACACTAGCTAGTTAACTAAATAGGTAAGTTACAGGATTTGTCAAATTATTATAGGAAAAAAAATAGTATATACCCGAAAGTTGCAAAATGTTAGTTATCTGCTTCATCCACTTATGTTATTATTTGTGTTCAAACCCTACCTACAGATAAAACACCGCAACGCGAGATAGGCAATGTCGAGTTGCTGCAATTTTAAATTATGTGATATATTATTATCATCCACGTATGCGCATGTTACCTATAGCTTTGAACAGAAGCGCCCTACTGTCTATATTTATTTTGTGGCCATACAAAACCGTTTTTATATTGTACAATAGTTAAGGAAAATTTGTGAAACGATAAAAAGTTGAGGTATTTAGGTGACCTGCCCCCCTAGACAAGTGGCGAGCGATTATCGTTTACGAAAACCGCTAGGCGTGTTCTTGTACGAGATTGACACTGTCGAACGAAAAGTCACGTGATCTAGTCGTCGTTCGACAGTGTCAATCCCGTACTAAAACACGCCACTTGTCTAGGGGGATGGTGTGTTGCACCTTCATACTTTAATGTAAAACTTGAAGAAACAATGAAATTATCGTTACTCGGTCTTGGTAACGGGCACATGATTAAAAGATACTTCCAAGTAAAGCAAACATTTGTTTCTTTTGCATTTTCCCTCCCCGAAAACTTTAGCCTGAAAACATTTTACCCGTATCTTAAACTTATTAACTATTAAAATATATAATGTTTTCTCAATTCAATCACAGACTTCAATTTGGCGTAAAGATCTCGTTATCAGGCCGTTAAATTTTATTAAAAAAATTACGTACTTCAACCATAAACAAGTATTTCGTGTATGATTATTGTGTCATGTCAAATATTGTGGTGTGCGTAGCGTCTATTAAAAATATGCAATATTGAAGCATCCTCCTCCATAATAACTAGAACTGGGAGAAATTTCATGCTTTTATATCTTTGCGTCTTTCGTAAAAAGGGGTACAAAGTTTTCCGCTCGCATATTAATTTATATAGATACCAAAATACCTTCGAGTTTTTATAATGAATTGATTTTTTAGAAAAAACGTGAAAATCCGTCAAAACAACACCTTAACGTATAACTCAACCGGTTTTGGAGGTTTGTGTTATCGACAGACAAACAGCCATGCGACACAATTAACATAACAGTTTTACATTTAAATAGCTTAAATATTTATACTAATACTAATATTATAAAGAGGTAAGCGTTTGTTTTTTATATTTGGATACAGAACCTTTTTAAAAAAATGATTTTACCTTTAGAAAGCTAATGTTTAAAAAAGTTCATATGCTTGTCTTCTACATGTTACATGATATTTAGGGGGCAAGCGAGCAGACGGGTTACCTGATGGAAAGCAACTGCCGCCGCCCAACGCACTCGCGACATCCGTAGAGTCGCAAGTGCGTTGCCGGCCTATATGAGGGAATAGGGATAAGGGATTAGAGAAGTTGGGTCACGCCTCCACCGGGGTTCGAACCTGCACCCTCTCGAGTGCGAACCAAAGGTCTTACCCATTAGGCCACAGACTCTCGTATGTGTGTAAGGGACTCTGTAAAAGCAACAACGGCTGAAAGAGTTTCGATTTTTTACATTTTTTTAGGCAGCATGACGCTGGGGACAAATCGTCATCAATTCTCGTACAAATCAAAATGAGGGAGTATAAACCTTCTCTCAACTTACACGAATAATTAATTAGACAAAATGAGCTCAATCTGTTCTATAGTTTTAGCGAGACTTAAAAGAGGACTCATTTTAATTAACATACTTATACAATTTCTGGATCAACAGGAATTTTCAGACCACTGAAGTTTTGCCTATACCTTACAAGGAGCATATTATGCGATTTGCTTAACCTACTGCGCAAAAAGAAGTAAGGTCAAGAGTATAGCTACGGAAACTATTGCGGCCTCGCGGCCTCGCTCGGTCACTGCCATATTATGATGTCAGCCGAATTCCGCCCGGTGACTGCCCCGTCAGGGCTGCCACTTGATTGATGGTGGCAAATTTTACTCGATTAAACATATAATTATATCACACACATCACGCGAATTTTTATCAGCGAAGAATCCTTTCGCAACGCCGAAGACCTCTTAGGATAGTATTTTACGGCATTGGTCCGTCACATAGTGTAACCATTGATGTAGTGGTTACAATGTGTGAGGGACCGTCGTGTGTGTTTAATTTATGTTTAAATACGAACTCCATTTGATTCGTTAGCATATAACCAAGAGGGAAGTAATATGAGCTACCCGTGTCCAAAACTTATCAGAGTTTTGGCAATGATAAATTAACCACCAACCAAGTAACGTTCGCGCTAAAACAGTACGCACCAATAAGAGACCTGTGTGTACGTACTCCGATACTTTCGACCAATCAGAGCGAAGTGGCTTCGGGTGGATTTTTTTTCCGAACAAAACGAATAACATTTCCGCTCTTTTGGTTGCGTTTTTGTTTTTTTTGCGACAACAATAACAACTTTACACTACGTCAGTCTGAGTATCGTCTATTTCGCTCTCGTAAAATTTTCCAAACGAAGCTCGTTAGTGGTAACCCTAGCACTCGTTCAGGTGATGGCACGCCGCGTTAAATGGTGTTACACACTTGGTGTGCTGAATTATATTTTTTGTTTGTTGTGGCACTCCTCAAAGGAGCGTGGTGGATCAATTTCGTCTAACAGGTGGCGAGTGACGGGCCCCTTAATAGGGTCAAGTTCAGACCTTGTTTCACGGCTTGAGAT
Source organism: Cyclargus thomasi (assembly GCA_026546445.1). Lineage (NCBI taxonomy): Eukaryota > Metazoa > Arthropoda > Insecta > Lepidoptera > Lycaenidae > Cyclargus > Cyclargus thomasi. The sequence goes on from JAOTAV010043724.1 coordinate 9,242, forward strand.
CTTACCTAACAAGCGGGCTTTATGGAAATCTGGTTAAAAATACAGAAGTTAACCAAAAAAACCTACAAGCAAAGCTAAGATAGACATGAATGTTATTTTGGTGGATTCGCAGAAACTAAATACACTTAGGTCAGCACTCACTAAAAACGCTATGAAAATGCGTTTGGTTTCCCCAAAACTATGTGTAAAGGCGTTATGTTTATGCTTTAAAAATATTTTGTTATAACTTTTTATTGGCCTTTAATAAAAACGGCGATGCGCATGGTGGATGAAAAACAAAATATCATACAAAGGTTGTTCTCACTTAACTTTTCGTGAACTTGTTAGAAGTGTTAATGACGTTTGTTAGCTTAGGGCATACTCTAAAGCCAGTTCAGAAATTTGAATGGAACAGAAATGAACCTTATTCCTATAACGTAAAGAAATAGAATAATATTTAAAGCTGAATGCACTGTAGGAGGTAAACCACAGAAGAAAATACAAGAGCTTAACAATTTTAAGGCAGACATTACAACAACATTGCTATTAATCGCCTCCGTGGTCCAGTGGTACAGCTCGGCTCTTAACCCGGAGGTCGTGGGTTCGATTCCCGCGTTGGAAATATGTTATTCCCAAATATGTTACTAACACAAACCCCCTTATTCATATTTTTTTTTACAGTGTTTAACTAATCACGACTCGCAGTCCCGTTCTGGAATATTGAAAGCGGCACACGACAGAAAGGGACAGCGATACGTGATTGGTTAAACATTGCTTAAATATTTTTATGAATAAGAGGGTAAGGATCTGTAATAATAATCTATACTAATAGTATAGTGCTGAAGACTTTCATTTCTTTGTTTGTTTTAATGTGTTCATTTCAGGAACTACTTTATAGAATTTTACAATTCTTTTTATGTCGGTTGGTCAATTTATCTAGGAAAGCTATATAACATCACGCAACGATCAATAGGAGCCGAGCAGTAATCAAAAACTTTGTAAAACGGGCACAGTTTGTAAAGTTTTATGCGGACGTAGTCGCGGGCGACAACTAGTAGATAATAGTAAAAGCTGTCTGCTGTCATCAATATACAGCGAACTTCGTCATAAATCGTCCATGATCGACGTTGTTTGTCCTAGTGGCTGCAAATCATGGTGGCTAAATTCCAATATCGTCCAATATGGAGAGCCTTGGGAGTTGAGATTACTGAACCTAAGATGACTAGACAACTGAATTAGCATAGATCTAATTCGATGAAATAATACTACGCCTAAAATAGGTCTACCCGCGCCAGTGTTAATAAATTACTCAGGATATTGTCGTGCAGCAACGATATTTTAACAGGATTGTGTACCGAAGTGTTTCCACACGGGCCATAACGTTGCCAAAGCGGGTTGGACGTGAAGAGGTAACAGACAGACTGCGTGTACTTGTGGTGTGGTGTAAAGTATGTCAAATAAATGTTTTATTATTATTATTATTATTATTAAATATGGAAAAATACGAGATCAAAATAGGTTCTTACGATGGTAGCTATAGCGACACAGACAAACAGACATGTCCACAACACACAACATTCGAGGGTTAAGAGGATTGTGCACCAAACTGTTTTCATACAACGGGCCATAACATTTTCTACCCTCTAAACCCTTACCTAGAGTAATAATTTTGTAGTATGTTGTGGAAATGCCTCAGAACTAAGATTCTGTGTTTTTGTCTTTTAAATATTTATCATAGATTTTGATAAATTTTTATTTAAGTGATTTTATACAAAACAAAAATGTTTCAATCAATATTTTCAAATCTAATATAAATATTTTAAAAATTTAAACATAGAAGCCTAGTTCTGAGACATTTTCACAACATACTCGTATTACAAAATCATTACTCTAGGTAGGGGTTTAGAGGGTGGAAAATGTTATGGCCCGTTGTATGAAAACTGGTGCACAATCCTTTTAACCCTCGAATGTTGTATGTTGTGGACATGTCTGTTTGTCTGTGTCGCTATAGCTACCATCGTAAGAACCGATTTTTCCATATTTCAGTCTGTCTGTTACCTCTTTACGTCCAAACCGCTAAACCGATTCTGTTAAAATTTGGTAGGGGAATGAAAGACATAAGATACATATACCCCAAAAAATTTACGAAAAAAAGTTCTAGTTGTGTAGTCATCAACTAGATCTTTTCTTTTTAATTAGTTGCGCTAAAACTCAAAACCGAGTCAACCAATTTTACCCTTGAATTATAGGTTAAAAGTCCATAGAAGATGGTGATCGGGTCCCCAATCTTGCGTCGTTGTTACAGAAGATTCTCTGACTTAATTCTGCTTGCTTCTATCTTCCCGCTGATTCTAAAAAAATATTTTTGTAAGAAATCTGAGAAGACAAAGCCATTCTTAGCGGTTCGCGCTCCTTAAATACACCCGCGAAAATGTTCCAAGTACTAATCTAATGAATAATGCAATAAATTAAAATTGGTCCTCGACTTGGGCAGCGCGTCACGTAGAATTCGGTGCGCAATTATGCAAATCCGCGACACGCTGTCCATTCATTAGACAATTAGTGGTTATTGTCCCGCACCTGATACTGGACGTGGGAAACACTGGAATCTTATAGCGACCCGACCATAAAAACCCCCCTTAGCCCACGACTTGGGGACTCGGGAGTACAGAATGATCAGAAGTTTGTACAAAGTCGTGTATATGAGCGTGAGGATGTAAAGGACGAATTGCGTTTAGTCGTCTTAATGGCCTAGAATGTCTAATGTCTAATGTGAATGTAATGGAGTCCTTTTGGGAAAATTAGGTTTGTAGTAAACTGTACTACGGCTCCGCTCTGCCTCATTCGCAGCCGTCTTCTACCTGCCGATTTTATACCACACTTGCTAGCAATATTTTTTTTTGTCATGTTGTTGTTAGATTTTAAATGTTTTTTTTTTAAATTGACATAACATTGACATTTAAAATAGTATATTCTTGACTTTTGAATTTTCATGGACATTCTATAGACTATGTTTTATCAGCTTGACATATTTAATATTATTTTGATATGTACCTAATTAGTAATGAATAAAATTTATATAATGATTCTTCTTTGATAAACTTGATTGTTGCACGCCACCTGAATGGCAGAATGTATGGACATGAATTATAATTTTAAGATCTATCCTAAACACTTCATTTTTGCAATAAATTTGTTTCTCTCTCTCTCTCTCTCTCTCTTTCGGAAAAATGTTTAATTCTGAAAGTTTTGCCGCTCAGCTACAGATTTCACAGGCGATACAGTAACATCGTAAGTATGTCGTTTTGACGTGGGAGAGCCATGCTTCGGCACGAATGGGCCGGATCGACCGGAGTGATACCATAGCCTCACAGAAAACTGGTGTGAAACAGCATTGTGCTGTGTTTCAGATCGGTGAGTGAGTTTAACGGTGGCCCAACTTCCCTTATTCCCCTATCGCTATTCCCTCATAAAGGCCGGCAACGCACTTGCGTTTCTTCAACGTAGTTGCTTTCTATCAGGACAGTTAACCCGTCCAGTTCATAAGGTAACCCGTCTGCTCGCTTGCCCTCTAAATATCATAAAAAAATGTGGATCTCAACGTCTGTCTCCCGGCCGATTCACCCAAAGTTTTCACAATATCACGAGATTAATGTCTGTAACGTGTGTGTGTTTGGACTCGTAATGTCTTCAGCGAACCATCTCGGAACAATGTTATGTGGGTGTTTATTGACGCAAGTCCGTAACGAGCGTAGGTTTTCAGAACTTTTATTACGCGTTCAGCATCCAGAGTTATCTTGGTAGACGGGAGTTTTGTTGCAAGGCCATAAGAACCATTTTCGCACTCCGGAGATTCTCTGAATATGCGTAATATTGAATCTTCTAAGGCTGTGGCAGCTGATGGTAGCTATCTATACTACAGATTTGCGAAAATACTCGCTGGGTGCGTGTCAAAATACGGTGGACAATACATAGTGACTTGAGAGATTTAAAATGGCCGCTTGTCGTTTAAAAAGTGGCAATTTGTGTGCCGGTGTGCGCCAAATATCTTCTTACCCGACCTTTGAGAACATGTACCTATGTATGTATAATTGTTTGGCACGCTTTGCAGCTTAAACTGATTGATGGATATTAACGTATGAGGTATCGTTACCTTTGTGTTGATATTGCAAGTTACACTGGGTACTTAAAAGATAAAAAATCAAAATCACGGATTTTGAAGTCAAAATTTAAGGGTTTCAAAAAATTTTTTTTCGGCCATTTAGGTCGAGTAGGGTATCAAAATGAAGGGCTTTAAATAGCCACTTTAGAAATATACATAACTTGAAGTTTAAATTGCAATGGTTCCTGCAGTCGGGTTTTCCGTTTTGGACATTTAGCTTGTTTTTCTACCGTGGCAACTATAAGCACCACCCAGCCATTACAAAGAAGTTTTGGCAGGATTAGCAAGAAAGCAAGTTCCAGCGAATGCCGCCTAAAAAGTTTTAAAATATTTAATATATAATAATGTTCTGAATGACAGTGTAGCAAAAGTTTTTAACTTTTGATTATTCCAGTAAATAATTTCATTCCGTTTTTACTTTTGACATTACCCTGGAATAAATTGAATGATTGCAACAAGTTCGTGACTGCACCTCGTGAGTCGACATCGCTTCCCCAAAATCAAACTTCCTCCAGACATGCAATAGCAAATAAAATGTTTCCCGTCATAATCAAAAAATGATTACCAACATTCAAAGCATGGCTGATGTAAAATGTTGTATTTTACTGATGAAACGAAGAAAATATAGAAAACAGCATGCAAATCTTTTTTTTCGCTTTTCTCTCTGGCTTTCATTAAGTTATGCCTCTGAGTTATGATAGATCACGTGAGATCGAAGTTGGTTCTAGACCCTAGTCTCTCGCCAATAGTGTTTTTCTTCCATCTTCTCTTCCATCGTCGTCCATGGGGTTTTGGGTGTCCGGTCTGCTAATTCTACTAATAATTATTATCCATGGCGGTTTGACGCTTGCAACTTCTGTAGGATCCACAAATTCCACTCATCCATGGGGGTTTGTTGCTGGCAACACAGAACGGTACACACCGTAAGCGGGTCGCACACGACGACGGTAGAAAGCGAAACTCTGACCCGCCATTGTGCGCCGGCCTTGGCAGGTCATTAGGCATGGCCTCTGTTTGTGTTTTTTTTTAATCGTAGGCGGATTTGTTTATATTTTTTCGTTCGATTTTTAAAATTGTTGTTTTTTTCTGACAACTTTTGTAAAAATTGTGTTTTGACTTCGGTTTGGCTGTGTAAAACGAGTGGAAAATTTCTCTCCTAAGCTACTAAAGCTTTTCAGCTTATAGTAATTTTAGAACTCGCTATAAATATTTTTTAATTGTTTACATACAAAATTATGTTTTACATTGTACCGACTATTGGTTAAACGTTGCAAAGAACGTTTGGTTACCTACTATTGGTTAAACAAAGAACGAAATATTTATATACTTTGAAGTTTCAATAATTACAGGCGCTCTAATAAAGTATATTTTAAAAATATTCTTAGTTAACTAGAAATATATATTTTTTCATTAAAACATTTTAAAAACGCTGCCGAAAAACTGCCGCGTGAAAAACTATTGGAATGTATATGGAAAATGTATGGAAAACTAGGCCGAAATGTCTGACGAATCCACGTAAATGCTTAGCAGTTATCGACGAATCTTTGCAGACAAATAAAGATAAAGATACGAGGACCGTTAACCCGGCCGAAATGATTGATTCCCCTTATCGCACTTCCTACACCCTAATCAGGTGACGCAAGCGGCACTAACTTGTTTCGATGTTGCCAGACAAAAACTGATTTTGCCCAGAAATTCGGAACTTTTTTTGAGTCTGCTACAAAATAAATTTAAATACATAAAGCAATGGAAAGGGTAATAATAAGTACAGTGCCGAAGACAAAAACATTAAAAAAATAACCGTAAACTGGCGATAATTTGCTATCAACGTGTTTTTATGACTATCACAATTGGTATCATATTTGTGAAAATTTGTTTGTTGGATGGTTGTCGGTCGATTTTGCCGAAATTACTCAATGGTTTCTAATGAACTTTGGTGTACAGATAGGATAGTAGTTAACTTATAATATTCCCTTTAAAATTATATAAGAATCTCTCGTGAAATAAACGGAATTGAATGTCCTAATTCCATACGGCCAAAGCCACGGGTAAAATCTAGTGGAGATATTAACAGTAACTTTCAATGATGAATTATATTCTATGACCTACTTGACCATAAAATGAGAGTAGTTAGGCTTTTAATAGCCGGAAATCCAGTTTTACCAAATCACTGCGTGCTTGCTCGTTTACAATGAGTTACAGTATTTATACTGACAAGTTGTTGCTAAATCTGCAGTCAATAATCACAGCTTGCGCTTTGCAATTTTCATATTATTCGTATTAAAATTATATGTTTCGATATCAATAAAAAATATCTCGCTGTCACTCAAAATTATACAGTTTTTTAAAGTAAGAGAAATGCAAGAGAAAGGTTTATGTATGATGTGGTGTAGGTATGAGTTAATATCATACATGAATACATTTTTGGAGAGCCAAGTGTTTCCTCCAGTGGGTGAGTTTACCAACTTCCCTACGCCCGATTCCCGTTTTACTATGATATAGTATATAGCATAGCATCTCAGAGCCTATGCTCGTGGTTCATAGTGACCCAGTCGTAACATCTCCGATGGTACAAGTGTCCACATGAGCGACTGCGATTGCTTTTCATCAGATGAACCTTGCTTGTCGACTTATTTCATTAAAAAAGTAAGCCAATACATTATTACACACAAACGAATTATTAAGACTGCTCAAATCGAGAAACGAAACTTCGAATAGAATAGTGAATTTGCTTGAGATTCCATGTTCATTGTCGTCATTTTTGTACAAGTAGTATTCTACTATATCCACTCACAAGGCCAACAAAACTCGTCCCACAGAGCCACTAAAATCTGGCCGAATTTGGGCAGACGCGGACGCAATGGCAATGCGACGTAACTTATACTAGACTTGTGGAAAACGCGTTGTTGCTAGCGAATAATAGACGATGACGTAGTGTCTTACGTTACGGCAACGACCCGACAAGGCCAAAATGTCGGTTTATGAGGCTATTACTGAATTTATGAAGGCGAAATGACGTTGTGATCTTTTTCAATATGGCCGATTCGAATTTTAGCCGAACCGAAATAGAAGCGATATTAAAGTTTGATATAATCGGTTATTTTTAATTTGTCTTCGGAAATAACGTAAGAATAGTGTGCTCGTCGAAAAGCATTCGCAGTTTCGATAGCATATGGATATGTCAAAAATTTTTGGGTTTAATGTAACGCAAGCGCCATGACACAGCCAGAATAGACTTATATACTTCAAAAGTAAAAAAAATTAAGTAGAAAATCGGCGCGGGCTTTGACATCTTCAATAAGGCTCTAAGCGTACCATCTAAAATTGAAAACAAACTGATCGAATGTACGTAACGTAACTTACAAAATCTTCCGCGACTGACGTCAGACGCGGCTGACAGCCCATACAAAACGTCCGTGACTTACGCCTTAAAGTTTGCACACTTTAAGGTGTAAGTCGCGTTGGCAATTTGTAGAATTATTATCTAGATCGCGGCTGTCAGTCGCGTCCGTAAGTTGCGTCCGATCCGTAATAATCATTATGTTTTCCGCTTTACACGATCGATATTCAAAAGCCAAGCAAAAACCCAAAGAAAATAACATTTAAAATTAATCATGGAATGTAAAATTTTAACGGGACCTATAATGCGCTACCCTATATGGAGACCCATAAAGGGCCCATGTGATAACGAAAAACCAACATCGAAAGTCCCGTAAAATAAAAAGTAATGGCCGACATCCGCCATGTTGCATTATTAAACAATGATGCCAATATGTCTGTTTCCCCCCTCTGATATGGGAAATTTTTATACTTTCTAATTATTGTAAAAGTGTGAGTTGCAAACTGCAAGTACCCCTCCGGAAGGGCAAATCACCAGGGCCTCACATGCGATTTTTTTTTTGATGTTACATATTTTTTATTTGTTATCTATCGAAGATATTTTATTCCAAACCGTCCAGTCGTTCCGGAGACAGACAAAGTTTTTTTGTCATTTTTAACCGACTTCCAAAAACGAGGAGGTTAATATGTTCGGCTGTGGATTTTTTTTTTTTTTTTTTTTTATGTATGTTCAACCATAGCTCCGCCGTTTGTGAACCGATT
>JAOTAV010043735.1:0-17483 GCA_026546445.1 Cyclargus thomasi
AAAAATTTTGAAAATCGGTTCACAAACGCCGGAGCTATGGTTGAACATACATAAAAAAAAAAAAAATAAAAAAAAAATATATATATCCACAGCCGAACATATAACCTCCTCGTTTTTTGAAAGTCGGTTAAAAAGATTGTAAACGTATTAATGTAACAATGGCCGAAACCGGTACCTCGGTTACTGGTTTTGTTTATAACAAACTTATACTCGTAGGCTAGGTTTTACCGTGGAAAAAAACTTTAAAGTTCTTGTCCTGTGGATTTTGCAAGAGTAAAAAATTAAAAAGATTCCACGATAATTTGATGATCTAATCATATATCGGTCATATTTTTTGTACATCCGTAAACACAAATATTGTGAGAAATGTTACAGTATTTGAGAGTATTTCATTTTAGTTTAGTAACTAGTTTTTGTCCGCGGCTTTACTCAAGTTATGAAGTGTTTTTCATACAAACTTTTATCCCCTATTTTATTCCCTTGGGAGTCAAATTTATCAAATTCCTTTCTTAGCGTCACAAGTCATAACAGCTACTTGCATGCCAAATTCCAGCCCGATTTGTCTAGCAGTTAGGACTATTAACTGATTGATAACTATGTCAGTCAGTCGAGTTTTATACATGTTTTAAAATGTACTATAGGTCGTCCTGTGGTCGAAATTCGACCGTAAATATTTAAATCCATCGGGTAGAGTAGCTATAAAAAAAACTATAATCTATTTTCATTTTAATCACAGACAGAATTTGGCATAATGATCTCGTTACCAGGCCATAAAATTTTATTAAAAAAATAAACGCAGGCGTCAACAATACTTCGTGTATGATTATCGTGTCATGTCAAAATATTGTAGTGTGCGTGCTGTAGTGTGCGTAGCCTTTTATTTATTAAAAATATGTAAGATAAAAGAATATTTAAAATTATATTGGTATTCCACGCTCCAACTTCCTTTCCTAGTTATAGTTGATAAGGAATCGACTATAACTGGGAAAGATTTCATGCTTTTACGTTTACGCGTCTTTCGTAAAAAGGGGTACAAAGTTTTCCGCTCGCGTATAAATATATAGATTTAGGGCCTGTTTCTGTTAGGCTATTATTTTTTGAATTATTTAATTTGAAACTAAAAAACATCCAACAATAAATATTTTTTGTTGCCTCTTTCATCCCCCACAACAAAAGGGACGGGAAGCAATGTAATTTTACCTTGAAAAAATTTTAAAAACAAAGAAATGGTGCAATGAAGATCTGTACAAATTTACAACTCTATGCGAGCTATTTATAAGTCCCAAATTCAATTTTCCAACCTCTAAAGGGAGGTTAGCCTAGGAAAATAATTAGGAAAGGCGTCAGAGGTTATTTGGAAGTAAATTCACTAAATTTCCTTTTTTTTTTCAGGATGTCATACACGTATATGACAATCGGCACATGGCTGTATCCGTTCTACGATCAGTCCTATGGCACGATCTACTTCCCTCTGATACACCTAGCGACATGCCTGCTAACAGTAGGCTCCTACTACGCGCAATGGCCGATCTCAAGAATTACAAGTTTCGGAAAATATTTCGGAAAAAGCAACAATCTTCTGTTGAACACGAACATACAGAAGAGGTTGCAGTAAAATGTTCTAATTTGCAGTAAAATGAAAAGAATATTGGAGACACTGTTCAATATTTCTCTTTATTAATAAGTTTTTAAGGTTTATATTTTTATAAATATTCTTGTAATGTTATATTTATAACAATTATAACCCTTATTAAATAGCTTTAAGGCATTAAAAATCCAAGGCTAGATCCAAGAATCTAGTAAGGAAAAAAGCAGAAATAGTGATAAAACTGTCGGGAAAAAAAGTGTGAGATTTTAGTTAGAATTTTGTACAAATATTTATTTATAAATAAAATATAATCTAACTATATACCCTGTAGCATTCACATAGCAAAAAAGACATAATGTAACAAAGATGGAAAATTTAGATCATGTGCGAGAATTATAAGAAAACGACGAAAATATTTTGTGAATTTCTTTTACAGAGTCCTCGCGACCGTGACAAAGCTGATAGGAAAAAAATGTGTTATACTTTTGTAGAAATATTTAATAATAATTTAAATATAACCTATCCTATCCTATCCATTGAATTATAATAACTGTACTCCCTGTAGCATTCACATAGCAAAGTAGACATAATGTTGTAATGACATAGAAATTTAGTTTATTCTTACTTATTCGAAAATTACAGGTAAATAACATAAATATTTTATATGGTCAACATCTATTAAAAGTGAACGAGCCGAACGCGGCGAACGAAATGAATTTTAGAATTCTATAAATTATGAAATGTCATGTAACCTCGCATACCGGCCCGCGGCAAATCGTCCGATACGTCCGAATTGTTCACTGTCAAAGTCAATGAAGGCTTGACTTCGATTTGTTCAGCTCTGATTGATGCGTCCACCGTTAAATATTTTTTGTCACCCTCAGCCCAAGTATTCACTTAAAAGGATTCTATTTCACTTTTTTCCTTGTTTCTTGAAATAAAGTTCTTGTAATGGGCCACTGAATAAAGTATGCGGCTAAAGCGATAGAGAATATTACTCCGAGAGCGACGACAAAGTAGACTGAGCCGTACAGAGACTCAAACACGGGGTATATCCAGATTCCAGTCTCCACATATGTGTATAACAGTCTGAAAAAAAGATATATATACAGTAAGGGCCTGTTCACGGCTTACAGTGTGTACATAGTCTATTTATTTGACAGATACAACTTTATTTGACAAAAGTTGTGGAAAGTCTAACTGAAACTTTAATAGTAAGCAGTGAAACAGGCCCTAAATATTACAATCTGAAAATTTGCGCTATTAAGAATAATGTAACGACCGCTCAAATCTACATACATTGGTATATATATACACATATACCTTCTTTTGGAGTAGTCGGGTAAAAAAATTAATTAATTTTTCATCCCAGAAATATTCGTTCTTGGAATCTGGATCGCTAGAAGCGTTGCCATTGCCAAGAGCTGGTAAATATCCATCATTTTTAGATGTTTGGAATCCTGAACAAATGAATGAATGTGTATATTTTATTCACATATCCTATGAAATGATGGTTGCAGGTTTCCATAACACTAAGAAATAACGATTTTACTTAGTGAAGCGAGCCTCTAGCTTCGCACGCTTCATTTTTATTGACTCTTGTTTCTACCTAATTTCACATTATAACAAGAAATATATTCATGACCAAACCACTGAAATTATGTTAGTCCTAGAAAGGACTAAGAGTACTTTACGAATAATGTAGGTACGGCCAGATGACGAGACAGTTACAAACAATTTATGTAAATACTCACACAGCAAGGTACAGTCCGAAGTGGAGGGCTAGATATAAGAGGTTCGGGAGATGAGACTTTGGCACTCTTCGTGGTCGGAACAGCAGGTCCCAAGCCGCGATCGGAATAATGAAGGTATGCATGATATGGTTAGATAGTGACGTCAGGATCTTGTCCACAAACGGCGGGTAAATGAGATCTCTGTTGTAGTGGTAGAGCACCCAGAACACGACGAACACGACCTAAAAAAAAAGCATAAAGAATTATAATAATAGCTATGGTCGCTTCACACCACGTCAATCTGGCCCCGTGCTAAGTACCCGAGGGACTTGCGTTACGGGTACCAGACAACGGTAATATATTTAATACTTTTATACTATACATATATTTAAGATTTTTTTTTATTATACTATACACATATTAAATATACATCCATGACCCAGGAACATTGAAAAATTTTTTGTTCCGTCGTGAGCTACCAAAGCTCAACCACTGCGCCACAGAGGTCGTCAAATTAAGTAAACTGAGGTATTGTGACGTAAGTATTTCTAATTTTATATTTCTACTTGACGGTGTCTGCAAAGATCTGATTATTGTTGTTAACATTATGCTGCTTTGTAATAATTTCAGGCGTCAATAATAAACTTGTCTATGCTAAAATGGTCTGACCAAAAAAAAAACATTTTATGGTAAATTACGATCGTGTATTCGCATAAATAGTATCAGTGCTTTATATGTATAGAAGTGTTCTTCGCCGTATTTATAACACCTTCCTTAATCTGACGGTTTCAATAAATCAGATAGGATTTTTTGGATTTACTCGAGCGCGTCAGATTACGCTTGTGTAAGTTTTCTACATAATTCTGGTTATCGTGGTATAAAAAGAACCGAAATGTTACTTAATAATAACGTTTTAAGTACCGAACTTAGAACATAACTTAGAAATCTGATTTTTATACCACGATAACCAGAAATATGTAGAAAGCCTACGCAAGCCTAATCTGACGCGCTCGAGTAAATCCAAAAATCCCCTCTTGGGCTCCCCTACTAACAAGCCGAATAAAAAGTATCTTACTAGCTTAGTTGGCTAATATCTGTATACCGCATTCCCGCTGGACAAACATCCAAACAATTTCTTTTTTTTAATAAAATTGGATCGCAAATGAGTTACCGGCGTTTCTATGGGGGAATAGGGAATGGGAATAAGGATATGGGGATTAGGGAAGCGGTGCCAACGGTAAACTCACTCACTGAACGAAACACAGCACAACGCCGTTTCACGTCAGTTTTCTGACGAAGTGGTATAAATCCAGTCGAGCTCTCCCACGGCAATTTCACGTATATTATATTATAGCCAATACTTATTACTCACCCAAGACGATGGCCATATAACAGAACTAAAAAGACTCTCTCTGTAAATAAACAAGTACTTCGGCAGCTTGTAATTCTTTTTTGACGAATTCTTCAGGACGAGACTATCGCAGGTCAGTGCGATCACGGCATACACAATCTGCAGGAACTGAAAATATTTATAAAAACAATTTATTTTAGTAAAACTAGCTGTTGCCAGCTTCGCTCGCGTGGAATTCGAAAGTCACGTACTGCCACCGTTGCTATGTATCGGAGATGGAACATTTTGCTTTTTTTTTTTAATTTTTCCTGATTTTTTTTGTTACAAACCTCACGAAACCCAAGACCTTTCCAACGTATGCACAACCGTGGAAATCAGTTCGTGCGCTCTGGAGTTATATCGTCAGTAAAGAAAACCCGACTTATTTTTATATAATAGACTAGCGGACCCCACAGACACTGTCCTGTCAGTTTTGGTATATGAATCTAAACCATTCTCAGATTCCCTAAACACACACACACCGACTTTTATTACAATCGGCCCGGTCGTTTAGGAGGAGTTCAGTGACAAACACACGAACACATAAATTATTACATATATTAAGATGAGTTTTCACTATTGAGTACATTATAATGGTCTTAAATCAAAAAAAGAAACAAAATATTTCATTTATGAAACTCACTTTTTAATTGCACGGTTTCCACTATATTCACTGTAATTTTTAATTACATTATAATAATAATAATATCTATGGACGCTTCACACCACGTCAGTCTTGCCCCGTGGTAAGTACCTGAAGGATTCGTGTTACGGGTACCAGACAACGGAAATATATATTTAATACTTTTATACTATACATATATTTAAGATTTTTATTATATGATACGCATATTTAATACACATCCTTTTTTTGTTTCGTCGGCGGGATTCAAACCCGCGACCCCCGGCGTGAGCTACAAAGGTGCTCAACCACTGCGCCACAGAGGTCGTCACATTATGAAATATAAAATACATCATCATTTCGAAACCGATTGTGTGTTACTTATAAATTAAAAATTACTGTGAATATAGTGGAAAAAGTGCAAGTAAAAAGTAAGTTTCCTTAATGTTGAACATGAATTTCCACCAAGGACCAACAATACAACTACGTATAAAATATTTCTGATTACACCTAAAATTCATATTTCCTAAAATCTGGACTCCATTGATTTTTTTAGGCATCATTATTCTTCTGCTTCAATTGTTTATTTTGACCGAGATTTGGATACGTATTTCTTAGGCTCTATATTATTCCTATTCTTTATTATTCTTATTCTGGTCGTCTGGAAGAATCCGCTTTAAGCTGTGAAGACCGATTTGAACTATTCCTTTATGTTCTTAAGTTTAGTCTCTACGTTGTGTACAAATAAAGAATTTTCTATCCATGTAATTTCTGAATTCCAGCCTCTTTTCACCCTTGACATGAAAGAAAGCTCTCAATAAACACTAATGTTTCCAACTTCGATTCACTAGATCTTTGATCCAAATAAACCCTATAAGTTAATTCATCGTTTTTAATAAAGGTCGAAACATCATAGCACTATCCGGTTTGGATGGACTTTACTACCTCTAGATAATATCTCTCTACAAGCGTTTTCCTGTTGAGCGAATTAATAAATCTAAATCACTCTTAACTCATAAAAATATTTCTGTTTGTGTAAGGACACAAACAGAAATATTTTCATTATAATCGATCCAGCTTTTAAGAGGTCCAGTGACATACAGACGAGTCAAATATATTTAAAGAATAGATGGCGCCAGCGACTCCGCTGCACCGATATTCGTATTTCGCGGGGGAACCCTACCTTATTTCAGTAGACAAAAAGTACCCTATCACCTTCCCCAAGACTCAGTGTCTCCGTACCTTTAAGCGAAATCGCGTGGCTTCGGCGTGAAGAGGCAACCATTAAACACTTTCGCATTTATAATATTGGTATTTATTATTCTGATTGTGTCATACTCACAAACGTCCAACATGTGAAAAACCTCGTCTGTAACGAGGCGTACACTTTGATATAAGGATCATCTGACTTGTGATTTCCCGCCGTCATGGCCGCCATGTACGCCATATTACCCACGTGCATGGCTATAGTCAGAATATACATGCCCATACGTATATAAATACCGCTTGTCTCCCGCGCCATCTTTGAATCTGAAATTTAAAAAAAGAATATATGAGTTTTTAAGATTCCGTATCCTAACGTTAACGAATATAAAACCAACTTTTATAATAATTTTAAATAACTTCTAAGACACGAAATCAAAATAAAAGAGGGGAATACGAGAGATGTACTATTAGGAAAGTTAACGCAAAGCCAGACATGTGCAAGGGCTGATTATCATTGAGTCAGTAACTGACGTCAATTCTAGCGTCGAAAACTGACACATTATTTTAACACGCAATTAGAAATTCGTCAGTAGTCGGGGCGACAGTGTTGTACCGACTTGAAATCAATCTGCTCAGTAGCAAAGCCTGGTCAGCATGAACTCGGCAGCCGACTGATCTCAATTACTGAGTCAATACTGACATGGAATTGACATAATCGTATTCCGTCAAAATGACATAGGCATCAGGTTCTTTGAAAGTACATTGTTTGACAATGTAAATACCTTTTTTTTCCGGGTTATAACGAAGAAGATTATGATTTACTATCGTTTTCATTGTATAATTAATTTTTATCTATCACGGTAGTTACTAATAATTCCAAGATTACTATTGTAATAATTGAATATCACTGGTGTACTATTAATGTTTCTAACGATAATAACTATGCTGAACCTGCTGCTTGTAACCTAGCACGCTAATTGGTGTAAATTACATGCCTTGTGGCACTAACTACAGACGACGGAAATGAGGCAAGTAACAAGTGCTTATGCTCCCATAATTGTCATACTACGTTATTTTCCAAGGATATAAGAACTTCAGTGTTGGCTGTTTATTATAGCTATTGATTTTCTATACATAAAATAAAACAGTAAAATAGTAGTTAGCACATTTAATATTTTTACACAATAATCAATGTGGGGGTACTGAGGAACCACAATAGAAGACATATCGACAAAAAAAAGTTGTCTGTTTATCTGTTTGTATGTTCTAATCTCAGGAACTACTGGACGGATTTTAATAAATCCTTTTTTGTTTAATAGTATAGGTCTGGGCAACATATAGGATACTTTTTATCCCGGTAAAATGTATGGTTGATATACAATTTTTTGCGCAATGTAGTTGCGGGCACTAACTAGATTATATAATAAAAGCATACAACGCTGTACTGCTTCCATACAAAGCTTTTTCCACTTTCAAAACCCTTACCAACAACAATGATTTTTTTACAATACTTATATAGATTTTGATATATTTAATGTTCCTGATTTTATTCGAAACATATTATATGTTTTGATTTTAATGATTTTTTTCGACGTTTTCAAAAATATATTGCTATAATATGATGTGCGGGGCTACCGTGTTTAGCATGTTGTGATTTATCACCAATATGGCTTACAGGAGTTCCATACTCAAATCGACCATTATTTCTCCAGCTGTTATGTGCGTGTGCAACTGTGCGAATGTGTGGGTCTGTTGAATTAGATGTATGTATGTGATTTTATATTGACCGTTATAAAATAATTATCATAATATTATGCTCAGTGCTTGTATACTCATTAAAAACTTGTTTTTTTACCTTTGCTCGAATTATCAAACACGTGTACGCTTTATTCCGTTACTTGAAACAATAATAGCATGAGCTACACAGTGATTGATAAGTTGTAGCTAATGATTACAAAAATTATCTTTAGGATGTCAGAAGTTCATTTCTGTCACTGCACCTGCACTGATATCTTATACTTGACCTTTATTCATCATCATCGCGCCATTATGATCAGCCTTCACTGACTAATGCAATTTATCATGTGTGAACTTTTATACTCTCAGATCAAGAATACTACCGCCTAAGAGCGGGTTGGACTCGCGCACGAAGGGTTACGTACCAAACATAGGCGTGTGTATGGTACGTAATAAGTACGTAAAACACAGGGGGGGGGGTATAAAAAATGTTGTATACGAGCCCCTCTTATTTAAATATTAATAATAATCTTAATTTAATAGAAAGACAGACAGACGGACATACGGACATACATCGAATATAGGTCGATCATATGAAAAAAATGTACAAGCTTGAAATAATAAATGAACCTTAGGAAATGTCCTGGTTCCAAATTGCCGATATATGTATAATTGGGCATAGAAAAAAGTGACTATATGTCTGGTTCTGAACGGGACTGTAACAATATTCGGTAGTTCGTGCAGGTGTCCCCGCGCACCGCAAGCATTTTCGGAACACAGAAATGTCCTGTTTTCGCGTCAAAAACCTAAAATACCACTTTATAAAGCAAGAATCGAAGTAATTTGAAATGCCTAAGCTGGAGTTCGTGGTTTTCAATTATAAGAACTGTCCAAAAAACCAAAGGTCTTACCCACTAGACAATTTCTCAAATTATAGAGTTCTTTTATGTTTACCTTCTCGTCGTTATTAAATAGATGAGGAGTGACTTTTTTCAAAATAATCATTACTGTGTTGTTAATGTGATAGTGCTGTCTGTTTTTCAGCTCTTCTCGCCCAAACCGATTAACTGTTTTTTATATTACGATATTAAAATACTTTTCATTCTGTAAAATGTACGGTTTTAGTGATATAAAATTTGTTTAATTTTGGAAAACCGATTAACTGTTTTTTATATTACGATATTAAAATACTTTTCATTCTGTAAATGTACGGTTCTAGTGATATAAAATTTGTTTAATTTTGGAGCAACAAAGTTTAAATTTAAAAACTTAGAGTGAGTTGCACTAGAGGCGCAGTAATAGTCACAGATATAGTTAACTTTGACAATAACCCTAATAAAAAGTTAACAGTTAACGCTAAAAAAATAATGGTAGACTACATTTTTTCTTCACAATCACAAATATATTTTGAAGTATTTAAATGAAAAATGATAAAAAATACTGTAATGTGTTGTTATTTTGACATTTCTCCCGATTACGGTTAGCGTCAAATTAACGACCATTTCTTCAATAGTATTGTTTGATTACTTTAATATTATATAGTCTATTATTATTAGTATATTATATTGCTAGAGGTCGCATTATGCATTGTATTTAATATCCTTTTATCTTTCTTTTGTGGCTTCTTTGCTTTTTGTCTCCGTTGCTTTCATTATATTATGTATTTGTATAATCGCTTGCTGTTTGCTGTTTGTTTATTGTTATTTAATTATTTCAATTTCTATATGTGAAAACTTTTAATTAGCCTTACTATTCTATGCTATCAATACGTATGTGAAATCTAGCTGTAAGTTTTCCTAAAATAAAAAAAGAATGTGGTGTCATATTTTATGCCTTCTTTACGCAGATTATTTGACATATTTCAAGTTAACAGTAACGATAACCGTCCGAATACCACGCTCTGCTAAGAAATCTTTTTCTAAAACTCTGACATTGGCAACTCACAAAGGAGCCATTTTTTTAAAAAAGAAGAAGAAGAACCGTCCGAACCTGGCTGGTTATGGTTATCGTTAAATGTGGCGTCGTTTTAAGCATCTCGGGTGCTGTTATTGTAAATATGGCGTCTTCCTTTTTTTGAAGTTCTTGATTGGTTAATTATCTGACGCTTAGCTAAAGATTGGACAGTTGGTTTAACATTTTGTTATAGTTGAGGTAAATTGGTGCAAATCACCCTTAAGTTACCTTTGATCTGTGGCATAACATTACCTTGTAACTTATCCTTATCTTATCAAATTATACAAAGTGGATAATTGTATCTATTATAGCAAATTGTTTGTAATAAAATAACTTACATGCGATAAAAACGACGTACATATAAGACTCTTTTTTTGCGCCAAAATCTCTACAATCTCCTTTAATATTTTGGTATTTTATCGGAAATAAACTGGCACTACTAATTTATCAGTTGTTTAATTGATATGCGAGTAATTACAACTCGCATTTATGTATACTGTAATGACGGTTGATATCTTAATAATTATAATTATTTTGAAAAACAACTGTCTCAGAAAATTTTATTCATTGCCATTGTTCTTACCGGCTTACTTATTGTTTTAAAAAACATTCTTACATAATTAACTTACAGAAAATTTGTAGTTTCCTTAAATATTTGTGGAATGTGGAGTAACTTCAATGTTAATTAGCATACAAAGCTACCTGGTTCCTTTAGGTATTTGTATAGTTTTTAGGGTTCCGTACCCAAGGGTAAAAACGGCACCCCATTACTAAGACTTCGATGTCTATCCGTCATTCTTTCTGTCTGTCTGTATGTCTCCAGGCTATCTGTAGAAATTTTACAGAATTGTTAATGTATTTCTGTTGCCGCTACAATAACAAATGCTAACAATAAAATAAATTAAAATATAAATATTTCCTTAATACATAATAGATTGGTAAATTTACCAATCTATTTACCAGTCTAATTAGACGCGCTTCTCGTTGTCAGCGCGACCGAGCGTTTATTATTTCGACGACTGTCTTTTATGAGACGAAGGTGTCAAATCTGTTGTTTTTTTTGTATTTTGTTTTTAATGGTAATTACATTTGTTATCTTATTTTTCTTCGTAGTGTAATGTGTTGTTCGTGAAATAAAAGTCTATTTATTTATTTAAATTCTGCCTATACAAATTAGAAAAAAGATTTCTTATCTTTTTTTTTGTTTTGCCCACTTTTTACCTTTTACCTATTTTTATAAATTTAAGACTTTGTTTTATAATTTTTTTTATAAGTTTAAAGCCATTAGAAATATGTTTACTTAATTTTTTGCTCTGTACATGGTGGTACGGAACCCTTCGTGCAAGAGTCCAACTCGCACTAAGCCGGTTTTTTAAAAGCGAAATTATTTTGCAGCCTTAAATATGGATCAAGCTTGTATTCAAATTTTTTAAATCAAATTTATCAAAAAAATGGTAAAAAAACTTTACCTGATTATTTTACACTTTTTGAAATTCGAATGATCCTCTTTCTCAATTCAAAATATTTCACTTATCACTGGAAATAATTCGATGAAAAGACAACATCACACAACGGCTTACGGTATAGTACTGTTATGCACTTTGTAGCGTCCGGCCTCACAGACCTATTGCCAGGCCATTATCGACCTTATATTAAAGCCATAGAGACTAATTAAGTGTCACAAATAACGGTGAAAATTAAGTAAGCAGTACAAGGTCCGAAGAGTGACCGTCTACGTTTTGAATATTAGCGATCGATTTAAGGTGATTTTACACGCGGTGGTAATACACCAACGAAGAAATTGGGAGACCAGACAGCGCAACAACATAATTTGGTAGCGTTTCATCAAACCATTGACATAGCCCGACCAAACACATAATATCTCCCATCTACCGACAAAACTGTGGCTTTTAAAAGCAGACTAGGACTCAAAAATGTATAAAAATCTACGAGACGCACTTCAGGAGTGCCGGCAGATCACAGATGGTTTCCTCATCTTAGGGTTGCCATTCGTCCGGGTTTCCCCGGATTTGTCCTAGTTTAGAGGGCATCCGGGGAGCGTCCGGGGAAGAAACCTTTGTAGACCGAGTTTTAAAAAATAAAAATTTATAGATCGAGTTTTAAAAAACCACAATGATAATAAGTAAGTAGGTACTTTTAAGATTTTAATTCATTTAATATATTATGTATAATTATAAGATAACAAAACCTTATTAAGATATTAACTACATTTAATATTTTAATAAATTTTGTTTTGTTATCTTATTTCTAGTATTCAAAAAGTTGATTTATATAAACAATTTGTAACAAATTGTAATATGATTCTGTTTAATTAAAATAATGTACGAATAAAAAGGTGATTTATGTCATTTTCAACTGTTTTTATTACATTGAATATTATGTGTAAAAGATTTTGTTGACATGTCCGGCTTTTGGACTCTAAAATCCGGGGTTTTCACGCATCTTGTCCTGTTTTCCAAATTTTAGAGATAACAACCCTATTCTTATACATTGATTGTAATCATTTTATGGATTATATTATTACTAGATAATGCCCGCAACTCCGTTGCGCCAAAATTTGTAAAGTATGTCCCAAAAAAATCAGATAAATCAGTGAGGGCGTGAAGAATTAACAAAGGGACACACTATGGCATTTATAATATTAGTGTGGATGTATGTATTATTATTAACATCGACTAAAGTCGATTTTTTTCTCAGGACCTGGCCACTTGTGACAATTGATATGAGGTTTGGAAACAATGAAATTTGTGTGACGCACTTAAGTGGTGGTCCATTAAAATGCCCTATCAATTTACCACGGGCTTCGGATCCAGGTCAAAGTATTATGCCACCAAGGGCACCAGTTGATAAACATAATTATGCAGCGATCCTGTATGTAAACTTAGTCAAACCTAACAAAGGACGCGCCCTATTTTATCTCAGCGTCACGACTAGCTTATGGTGCCAGGTTTACCGGCTACAGTGATTAATTCTGTAAGGATCTCAATAGGTTAAGGCATTGATCTTTATAGTTTTGTTCAAACATTTTCTTCAATAACGACCATTAAAGATCTCTGAGTGCTATAAGTGCTCCCGTTTTTATATGAGCTAAGTAGGCTTACTTTAGAGTTTAGTGTTTATCATAGAATTAGGTCATGTCACCATTTCAAGTGGTTTATCAGTCACACCTCTACCACACCTACTACTTGCGAAAATTTACGATAATGTCCAACAAAAATACACGTTATTGTTAGCAAAAAGTGGGCCCGCCTCTGATCGCTTGCCGTATTATTTAGACGTTTGCCGTCATATTTCCAAAAGTTTTACAAAGTTCTGCTTGATTTTGAGGAAGCATTTACATTTATAGGTTGAATCAAATTCACACACATGGACACGTCATCACTCATTAGGTCATAGACTATATTGAAAACACGGTCTGCCCCAGTAGCCATGTACACGATGTGGGATTTGCGGTAAATCAATCGCTTAAAGTAAAAACCGTCACGATAACAATAAAACATGTAGTAAGTAAAATCGATGTCTAAAAATATTTCTAAGCTGGCGACTTCGAACGCCGGAGAATATTCAAAATGTAGGAAGCCCCCTTAAAAGTTAAATTTATTTTAATTTAGTTATTGAAATATTTGAAAAACTGAAACTTCTTGGCGATCTTGATTCGTGACTTTATTTACAAAACACACAAATTCTCATCCCAATCGGTACAGTTGAGCGATGAGTTGACAAATAACACGGGGCGTGTTATTATATGTCCATCACCTAACTAGCCCAAACGAAGTTACAAAGTCAAAATTTCCGCTCTCGTCTTTTTCATCCAAAAACCATTCCTTTACTAGGGACCATGACTTATTATTTTCATGTACTTTTAAAACGCCCTTCCGGCTTCGAGGGCCAAAACATTTCGGTGGCAGCTGAGCCTTATTGAGCCCTTCATCAACACCTTATAACACTCGATCTTACTTTGTATAAAGTCTTCCTCAACATTTCGATGTAGTTCAGAAGTACTTATATTTACACAGCCCCGAATCTTCAATGTTGTTTAGGCGGGGAAAAAACTGAATATATTTATTTTTACGTTCTAGATACCATTTCTAATCGTTTATATTCGACGTAACCAAATAATTTGACGTAACCAGAGTCCCGTCTGTTTAACGATCTTCATTTGAATATAATATTTCTCAGTTCTCTAACGTTATAGGCGAATACTGGTGTCAGGGCAAGTGTGCGAGGTTCCGCGACCTTTCATATACCGAATTCTGAAATTCGCTTCCTTCGCCGCGTTCTGCTCGTTCGTATTTTATAGTTGTGCGTTCACCATTATATTGACCGTCGGAATCAGCATTTACTCGAATCTCAATATCTTTACAGCACTTGATATGAGTAATGGAGGACGACATATCATGAATCATACAAGAGTAGATAGTATAATGAAACTGATAAAATTACCTCATAGAAGTAGGCCTTCAAATCTATCTACATAGTACTATAAAGTCTAGTCACAGCTGTCAAAAGAAATTATAAAGTATTTATGACGTCATACTTCAGTACGTCTAATAATAAACAAATAATGAATATTATAAAAAATTGCATTAACAATAAAATAATATAGAGCAGTAGCTTTGGCCCGCGACTACGTCCGCGTGCAACTTTATAAATTATCACGTTTTACAAAAGTTTTGATTACTGCTCGGCTCCTATTATTAGTAGCGTGTTTTATAGCCTATATATTATGACAAATTGAGTAATTAACTCGAAAAAGAATCTTTCAATTCCGACCAGTAGTTCCTGAGATTAGCGGGTTCAAACAAACAAACTCTTCAGCTTCATATTATTAGTATAGGTATGATACAATATAGTGAAATATAGAGTTATGAATTGATTCCTTCGATGGTACAAAAATCATCGCTGTATTGCAAAAAAAAAATTAAATCTTCACTAATAATCACTTTTCTAAAATGTATCGTACCCTGCAGTCATGTCTTCCCCAATCGTCCCCCCCTATCCCTATTCCCTCATAAAGACCCGCAACGCACTTGCGACTCTTCGGATGTTACGAGTGTGGTGTGAGAGTGGGCGCAGCAGTTGCTTTCCATCAGGCAACCCGTCCACTCGCTTGCCCACTAATTATCATTAAAAAAATGTTTTGATTACTATTAATCCTTAAAAGACTCGGTTTTAATTATGACGTCATATAAAATGATAAAAACTTAAGTAAGATCCGTGTAGATTTGAGGGCGGTGATGGTTATAAACCATAATCCATAGTAACACAATTATTATTTATTGCATAATATAAAAAGCTATCATATTAGGGACCATCCATAAAGGACGTCACACTTACAGGGCCCCTCCCTGGGGGGCTAGCCAAGCCATCACATTTCAAATTTTCTAAATTTAATCTCAAAATTCGAAATGGGTAATGATGTGGTTTAAATTTCTAAGTGTAAAATTGCAAATTTTGTGACGTGTGTGATAGGGAGGGAAGTCCTCAGAAATGTGACTACCTGCGACAAGGGGGGAGGGGTCTAAAAATCGTAAAACTTGTTAGCGTACTTTATGGACGATCCCTTATCGAGTGTGATGAAATATCTTTAACGCAAAGTGCATTTGATTTTTATCAGATTAATGGACTCGAACATAAAACGAATTAAATACAGCAGTTGTTTTTAAATTGCAATCAGTACCCCACTTTCTGTGATCCACGTATGATAAGTTAGCTTTTCAATTCTGACAACACACGACTAGGACAGATAGATTTAAATTTTCTACCCATCTCCTTCTCTCAAAACCTTGTTTAGTGTGAACTTTGTATGCAGCTTATGGACTTTGACGTCACAATCAATAAGCGGATCTCTCTTTCTAATTGACAACTTTAAGGGCTTGTAAGTTTGTTGCTTTCAATTTTATCAAAAAAAAAATTATTGCACTACGTCGTTTTTTAATATCAAAAAATGTATTTAAATAAATAATAAAAAATCATGCATATTCCCCGTTAGAGGGCGCTGGTAGGACTAACGACGTCTACGGGTACTATATCTACCAATTCCATTAACGTGTCAAGTTCATTTTCGCTGAGAAATCTGAATCGCCATACCAAAGGGGATACAAGACGAAACTCACATACTTTTCACACAATTTATTCATCATCATCACGCTCCTGCGCGGCGGCGGTCGCCTGTATCTTGTCGTAGGGCACCATCATGGGGTCTGTAGGTGGCATCTGTACCGTCGCCGCGAGCACCGGGGTGCTTCGCCCTGACTTAAGCAGGAGAACCTGAAAACAGATGAAGGCGAGTGAACTATTATTAAAATAGATCAAGATGATATCATGCACTATTAGGTACTATGTTTTTCCTAGTCAAAAAGTAGCCCATCATTCAATTAAGTCTATGGCAAAATACAATTAGTTGCTTCGTTAGGGTGTAACGGAAAGACAAAATAATATAAATACTAAAATCTTCTTTGCCTTATCTCTTTGGTTAGGTCAAAGAACAGTTCTTATCACGCAATAACGCACTAATGGCGAGTGATTAGCTAATTCCGGCACAAAAAAAGTTGCGG
Source organism: Cyclargus thomasi (assembly GCA_026546445.1). Taxonomy (NCBI): domain Eukaryota; kingdom Metazoa; phylum Arthropoda; class Insecta; order Lepidoptera; family Lycaenidae; genus Cyclargus; species Cyclargus thomasi. The sequence goes on from JAOTAV010043735.1 coordinate 16,808, forward strand.
CCAACATAGAATGTCCATAGAAAGTTGCGGCCAACATAGAATGTCCATAAAAAGTTGCGGCCAATATAGAATGTCCATAGAAAGTTGCGGCCAACATAGAATGTCCATAAAAAGTTGCGGCTAACATAGAATGTCCATAGAAAGTTGCGGCCAACATAGAATGTCCATAAAAAGTTGCGGCCACATAGAATGTCCATAGAAAGTTGCGGCCAACATAGAATGTCCATAAAAAGTTGCGGCCAACATAGAATGTCCATAGAAAGTTGCGGCCAACATAGAATGTCCATAAAAAGTTGCGGTCAACATAGAATGTCCATAAAAAGTTGCGGCCAACATAGAATGCCATGTCTATGGCATTAAAATAAATTACACTATTAATAAATAGGAAAAGGGTTGCCTGGTAGAGGCTGCTTACAGCAGTAAGGCCGCCATTTTGGACACTTATTTTTATTTTTTGTTCTTTTGAAAATATGACTTTTTTGTTCGAATAAAGAGTTTTTTGTTTATTTTATTTATATATAGGATCTGTATTTTTGTTACGAATAAACTCGAACACTACGGATCCGATTTAAAAAGCCCTTGCACTGTTGAATAGGGATTATGCGTGTAAAACAAAATTTATTGAATGCAAATTATTATGATAGTGGGCCTAAAGATATACAGAATCACAAAAAAT
>JAOTAV010043746.1:0-43450 GCA_026546445.1 Cyclargus thomasi
TTAGACGCAGCGAGTCCCACATACCCGCGGTAGGATCCCCATCCCCCGTGGGATGCAGAACAGCATTTTCTTGGCGTTAAAAAAAAAAAAAAAAAAAAAAAGCTCATAATACTTAAAATCCGAAATTTCAAGTTTGTATGTCACTTAGTTTAGAAGCTAAGTTATAAATAAACTCAGAGATCATAAACTCAGAGATCTAATTCGGTACAGAGCTAAGGTTTAATGGTCATAAAAAGAGAAAATTATTAAAACTAGGATAATCAACATTCTTTTCTCCAATTTTAATTTGGTAAAAACTTATATACCTTGATGATGTTATTATGTAAGCCGCCTTAAATATTTAATATATTTTATTTTTATTATTTGTGGTCATAGCAAAAACAGTTATACACAATCTGTGAAAATTTTAACTCTCTAGCTATTACCTTTCTTGAGATAGAGCTTCAAAAAAGACAGACGGTAAAACTGTGCCACTGTGACAAAAAAAATAGAACGTTTCTACAAAACCGATTCCTACCCGATCCGTACATGTACCTCAACTTTTCAAAACTCCTTAATGTAAGAACTACGTGGCTAAGAATAATCCTATTCAAAGAATGTGCCCTCTCTACAATAGTGTTTTTTCAAATTTATATTCCATAGTAAATTATTTTCATTTAGGAGAGATATTATATTAAACTATTTAAAAACATGATCATTTATTGTTACCATTAATTCAGCGACATTTTGAGAAAATGACTTTTATAATAATTCTCTTTTTATTTTATTTTATATTCAATAAACAATTTATTGAGATCTAAGTATGTACATGTATTTCTTCTTTTCTGACATTTCTTACTCTACTTGTAATCTAATCTACTTGGCATGATTCATTTTAAGTTAGTAAATAGACGCTGTAGTTTAAATATTATAATATGTTTACATTAAAATTTTAATCGATTAGTTAACATCTCGATTCAGCTGTTTGTTTATCTCTAATTGAGGCTTAGTCTTCTTTCTAGCAGAATGTTGGTGGGATAATATTTATAGAAAATCAAATAAACTTTATCCGATAATTGACTATGCATGTACAACTCGTAACAACTACCAAACCACAAGTCACAACCACGAGTTACTATTCGAAACAAAGTACCAGGAGACCATAAGTCCATAAACTCCTAAATTTTGCCGTAAATAGACACAGTGAAGTTGAAGCTTTTACCCTTTTGGCTCTCCAGCTTAATCTTAACAAAGCGGTAATGTATCCCACCACTAGTGACAGTCGCGTAACCACCATTGCCGTCTTCGCAGTTGTCTGTGATGTGTACAGCCGTAATAATTGCGAATTGAGTATAACCCCTAGTCGGGTATTCAATGATGGTCGTCCTTTTATAAAAAGGTTTGGCTGCCTTGTGCTCGATGCTTGTGTAAAGCAGGATATCACCCGGTATCGGGTACTCGATTATCAAATCGTGGTACCTTTCGGTATAAACGACCGCAAAAACGCTTAAAAAAATCGCGCACAACATTTCGCCTAGTTTTTGTTACTGAATTGTGAATTATTTTTATTTTGTTTAATATTTGTAAAATTAGATGCGGTTAAGCAAACCATAAATATTCTATCATAAGATTTAACCGCCACATTATCTAAGGCACACGTCATTTTATTGTTAGTCATTCGTGAGTGTTTTGTTTTGCATTTGTTTGCATACGTATGATCTCTTTAAATCTTTCTTTCTTTGTTTTCTTTACTCCTTTACAGTCTCTTTTACATTGGGTAGTCTTATCTGGAACGTTTTCACGGACTTTCGGAAATTGGTTATTCTAACTGGCGAAGGTGTTGTGTATGTGTGAAGTGGACTGGGTGAAAATTCTAACAGAGCGCGTCCAAATTTATAAAATCAGCAATTTTCCAACCTCTCAGAAAATGACACGTTTTTAAGGTTCCGTGTGCCCAAAGGGTAAAAACGAGATCTTATTACAAAGACTTCGATGTACGTTCGTCTTGTTTGTCCATCACATGATAGTTTTTATGTATTTATTTTTACATTATTGTAAACAGCTAAACTTGTGGTATAATAAAGAATCCTTAGCAAAAATCCTAACGATAATAATTAGTAGGTACTAATCAATTAAATTTAAATTCGATAAAAACCAATTAACAATCGAAACATTCTATAATGGGAGAATGCAATATTTTTATTTCAAAATCGAAATAAAAAATTTGTTTCCCGATAAAATTATAATTGCGTCTGTACAATAGTTTTTTAGAAAATAGTCTGACTTCAAAGTCAATGCTGCATGTAAGACATCTCAATCTTATTATTATTTTTTAACAAAAAAATTAAAACCGTCTTCCAAATGAAAAAAACTAAAATAGTACAAAAGAAACTAAAAAGTATTAAATAAAATTTATTCTTTAATAGAGCCTGTTTCAGAATTCGGTGAGGCATCAGCGTATCTCGTACACAATCTTCATTATTTTAAAGTCGGTACCAGCTAACACGGCATTATTTGTCTAAATTTAAATTATTGACTGGCACCGACTTCAAAATTATCTCCTTATATATCCACCCGAACATATAACCTCCTCGTTTTTGGAAGTCGGTTAAAAATAAACCTAGGCTACCTATTATCATCACTTTCTGTAGGTATTGTAACAAGCTAAATATCCAAAAACAGAATCCCCGACTGCAGGAATCATTACAATTTAAACATCAAGTTTATATTTCTAGAATGGCTATTAAATGTCCTCCATGTTTGATACTCTACTCGACCTAAACTGGAGGGAAAAATTTTTGGAACTTCACAATTTTGACTTCAAACTCCGCCATACTGATTTTTTAATTTTCTACCTAGTGTCACTTGCGCTATCAAGACGAATATTACGATACCTAGCACGTTAAAATCCACCAAGCCGTTTAGTTTAGGCTGCAGAGATTTTTTTGAATGTATGTATGGTTGCGTGCCAAAAACTCTCGAAAAACAAAACCCTCCTGGAGCAGCCGGTTAAAATCATAACCCTCCTTCGGGCGCAGTCGGGTAAAAAGTGCTTTTTACGTGAAAACTTTTTAATGTCATTTTTAGGTTTTATTAAATGTCATAAAAATAAAGGTATTACGAAGTGTGTGTAACATTCGGGTTATTTCGTCATGGGAGTTAGTCAAAAACAAAATATGTATGTAATTTCACGCTGATTAAATTGTACGTAACGCTAAAAGTGGAACGCTAAAGACCAAACTCGGTAGGAGTTTGGTCTTTACGTTCCACTTTAATTGAAGGAAACGTGTTACTAGTTTTAGGCCTTTTTATATGTCGAAGCTAAAAAGGCAAATATTTTTATCATAGCAATTCACGTGTGTATGAAAAGACAATAGTTACTCTAGTTATAATTCCTCGGACGGTATACAGTCAGCTTATTACAGTTTTTAAATATATTATTTTAATTTGTTATGAACGAAACACTCGCCCTGGTCGCCTGTTGTCGAAATTCGACTATAAATATTTAAAATATTAAGTTTTAGCATAGACCAATTACTTTTCCTATATGGTTTTAGTGAAGACCAATAAAACACTAATAATCTATTCTCAATTCAACCACAGACTTCAATTTGGTATAAAGGTCTCGTTACCAGGCCTTTATATTTTATTTAAAAAAAAACACAGACTTTAACCATAACGTTCAAATCTTGTCATGTCAAAATATTGTAGTGTGCGTGGCGTTTTTCATTTTTATTACAAATATTTAAGATAAAAGCATATTTCAAAATAATATTGGGATTCCACGCTCCTCCTCCAATTATCAACTGTAACTGGAAAAGTTTTATGCTTTTACAACTACGCGCCTTTCGTCAAAAGAGATAAAAAGTTATTTGCTCGTATATTAATATGCGAGCAGATAACTTTGGGTTGCTTCTATATTATAGAGGCCATCCAAAGTTATCATCATCATCAGTTGGTTAGGCGCGACTTTAAACTTATTCTCGGGAGACATTAGGCAAAGAAAGTCAGGTCGAGACAATCTGGACCGGTTTGACCGGCGCGGCGCGGCGGCGATCCTGCGTACGCGCCGCCAACCGACAGATTTACGTTATTTCAATCTGGTAGAAATACATTTAACTACACTGTGTAGAGTTTATACGACGAGTGAGAGACGACTAAAAGGACCAGTCGAAAACTCAAGGCCCATGTCTAAAGCTGAAAACAAACTGGTCAAACATGGCTGACAGTCCATCGATATTTTGTGAAGGTAACTGATAAATAATTATAAATTAATGCAGATACAATATGTTCTTCAACACAAAACTTGCCCGTCTACGATCGCATCATTATATTTTCATTGAGCTGCATAATACACTTTTATCGATATATTTTAATTCTTCGTTCCGTCTCCATCATTAGTTCTTATCCCGCACACACTACCATCAGCGCCAGAATAGCGCAAAGCAAATCTTACCATGGCTAGGTTTGTCGTCGTTCCAGCGTATTTATATAAAAGTCAGTGGTTCATCACAAAACGTCAATTCTGTAGGTTACAGGTAGCAGCTGAGCTGCAGCTGAGAGACGGACAAAAACTCCGGGCATTTTCCTATTTAAACAAAGATATAACAACACAGAATTCCCAAAGTATTGTCGCTTTCTTTAGTTTCAGCCTGTAAAGATAAATTGCCATGCCTAAATGCCCATGAATGCCCAATTTGCGGTATGCCTTAGCGTTTACTAATCTACTATACTAATGAATAGTTGATAGATGTCAGTCACGACGAAACCACTAAACGGATTTTGATGAAATCTGATCCGCAGAAAGGGTATTAGTTGACACAGATTATTGTTTTAAGTTTAGTAAATTAAGATTTTTACCAATATACCGAGGAAGTTACCTGAACCTGTAAGTAAAACTGTGGGTTGAAAACCTCGACGCGCGTTTCGCCCCAACACCGGGGCATCCTCAGGATGTGGACTCTACGAACAACGTTTTACCCGCAAATTCTAACAACCCGCAGTTTTACTTACTAGTTGAGGTTACTTTCGCGGAATATTGCTAAAAATCTTAATTTAATAAACTTAAAGCTATGGATTTCCGCAAAGTAACTCCTGATTCTATTAAGTATAGATTATTGTATCAATTATTACAGAATTTCCTTATTGCACGCGGACAAAGCCATTGGTAAAGGTTAGTAATATAAAGTTTTTATTTATAGTCTTTATTCGAAACATTTCACACGGTAGCCGAAGAAAGTGTCAAAAATTATGCAACCTCCAAATTCCTCTGTCAAAAACGAGGACGCGAATTAAAACTAGTCTCCCAATTGGCAGAAGTCGGCTAAATTATCAAAGGTGATGTAATATTAATCACTGTTTAATATTAATTAATATAAGTCTCTTATTCATATTAATAAGCAATCAGCAGGTGGTTTAAACAGATTATGCTCCTATTGGAAGATGTCTATAATATAATTATTATATTGATATAATATTATATTAATTGCTTTAAAATCCCAGACCCATTAAACTAATTTGCTTAAGACCAGTTGCTATATTTATCGTTTTTCTATTAATATTGACTTAATTACTTCGTATCTGCACACCTTGGCTTAACTTTTGATTGCTTAAGATTTTTGGCAGGAGTTTATGGTTTTTTTCAAGTGCTTTTGTATCAATGATAATGAATGATAAGTCATAATATTATTATAATTAATGGGAAAGTGTGTTTGTTAGTTTGCTTGCTTGTATGATAAATTATAATTTCATACCCTTTTCTAAATCTCATGTCCCTTAATTATTATACAATAAGTGGAAGAACCAGACAACTAGCATTTTAAAAACATCCGATTTTTATATAAATACTTTAAGACCTAAAAAACTATTTGAAATTAAAATAATGTTTATTATATGTATAGCTAAACAACATGTATGTGTAGCTAGATAATCTAGCTACACAATAAAATAATTAAGTTAAAAAGTTTATCAAAATTTTATAGAAAAAAATCCGCTTCTTATGTCTTCACTTATGTCTTCAATTTAGTCTAATCTCTTATAAAAGGCCGGTATCGGCTAGCACATCTGATGTTTGCGAGTGTCCATGTTACTTCAACAAGAATATTTATCGATAAGATTTACACGTTAATAAACTTGAGAGTTATACGCTTTTTCTTGAAGCTACATTGTTTATGGTAACAAACGGCGAAACGAGTTTTCTAACGTCCTACCATAAACACGACTACTATTTATAAACTTGTGTACGTGATTCATACACAATATTTTTTATGTAATTTATAAAATTCATTTACATTAGCCCATAAAAACTATTAGTGAAATGTGTCAGTATGAATCAAAAACTTAATCTACGTTAGTGTTGTTAGTTATACAAGTTGCTGTATTTTTTATCATGCCTAGTGCTACTTCTAAATTAGAACTTACTTATAAATTATAAGATTTACAAATAATTTGAAAAAAAAATTATTCGCCCAAACAAAAGACTTTTTTAAAGCAAATTTTTTTTACTTATTATCTACTTTTATGTGACTATAGCTACAAGAACATAAATTATTATAACAATTACATGATTACAATCGTAGAAATATAATACAAAATTAAAATGAACATAAAACATTTTAATATTCAATGACATGTCTACATATTCATGATGTAGATTCGAAGCCAGACGCGGACGCTAGAATATTTAGAAATTATAAAAGTTTATTGCAAAAGCTCAAGGATATTCCAAGGATGTACATTATAATACTAGCTTATACCCGCGACTTTAGTAATAAGTTATTCCTCTGTAACATTGAATCAAATATAAAGATTCTAATATTTTATTTTAGCTTATACCTTTTACCGTACCACTAATAAGTTTATATTATACAAAGTTAATAAAAGCAAATGTAAAAATTTAAAAATACATTACATTGCATAATATACCTACGTAAATATTTTTAAAAAATCTGGTAAAAACTGTACATTCCTAATGTATCAAAAGTTAATGTTTATCTCCCATTCTTAGTTTAAAATTAAAATACAAAACCGACTTAACTTTCACAAGACATTAGTAAGGTCACCGTACATTAACACTTGTCTAATTTATGTTCGGTCATTTAAAGACATAAATGGAAGAAGCAGATAACTAACATTTAAAAATCTGCCCGATTTATGCGTAAATAAACGCTTTAGGAACAGAACATTGATTTGAAATATGCTTTATACATGAAATAGTTTATGCCAGATAGACAAACTATATAATAAAATAGGTAATTTACAAGAATTGTAGAAATTTTATATAAAAAAATTGTATTTACCCGAAAGTTGTTAAATGTTAGTTATCCACTTTTTCCACATATATCTTCATTAAAATCCGTTAAAAAGTTTTCCTGTTTCTTTCTCTATCTGGCAGATAGCATACCACAGGTACATAATTGATTGTAATCAATCATGTATCAGTAGTATGTTATCTCGCAGGTACCATACATTTTTCAATAAACCTTTGAAGGCCATGGAGGTTCTACTCCATGGCCTTCAAAGACATATTATGCCGAATTTCAAGATAAGGGCTGCTTACGAAGACTGTAGAACATATTTCGCTTCTGTAAATAGAACTATGACATTGATATCGCATTTACAATAAACAAAAATAAAAACTAGTAAATAAAAGCTAACCTAGTTTATATATTTTGCTTAAATTCTAAATGCTGTATATAAACTACAAACGCATAAGAAAACGAAAGGCTTACTTCGTCGCAACTCGTATAAGTAAGGCTTTGTGCTAAGTAAGTAGGTTGGTCAGACCGTAATAATCTCACAAACATCCATATCCTCACGTACGAACACGAAGCCGTGCTAGTGCACGTGTAAACACCGACAGACTGACGTATATTTTATTATAGATAATGATACTAGTATTCAATTTCTATCGGACTTATAATCTATGTACTAGAATCCTACTTTCTTGCTTCTGCAAAGGTTTTTCCCAGCAGTGTTTTCGATTGGCTATTTATAATAGCATTTTATGAATGTTGGCTACTATTACAAGTAGTAAACATTTCAATTACTTCTCCTACGAAACACTTTTAGCTTTTAAGCTTCGATCAAAATTAGGTCTTCTATCTCTATACATTTTTTTTAATTTTTCTCATAATTTGGTCTGTACATAGCAAAAATTAAGAGGTATAATAATCTCTATAATTACGATAATTACTGAAAGTTTCAAGAATGTAAAAGCATTGAAGCTACGTATGTGAAGTAGGTGCTTAGATTATGTAATATAAGCTGTGCAGTGAGGTTAGATTGATAAATAATTATAGGCACGACAAATACGCAACTTACATTGTAAATAAGATAGGTGCGATCGTGAAAGTATCGATAAAAAAAATATCCATAACCGAACGTATAACTTCCTCGTTTTTGGAAGTCGGTTCAAAAAAATTAAGAAACTAAACAAAAATATGCTGGTTTCTTAAAATGTATTATAATACCTTGAGTTGTGTGTACTACGTAATACTTAAAACTTAATGTTATAATATAAATTAAAATAATTCTTCACTGAGAGCCTGAGGGTAACAGACTACCATAATATAATGGCAGATAGGTAAACATTTAAATCAAACATTGCTTGTAATTTTTTTATTTTTTCCTGGTACATGGTACAAATCGTTTTCTTCTAACAAGGGCCCTAACCATGTTTTATGAACAATGTTTTATAAACAAGTTATAGTGATTCGTACATCACTAATGAGTAATAATAATTTTTAGACCCATTCATATACTAATATTATATATGCGAACGTGTGTCTGTCTGTTACCTGTTCACGGTCAAACCGCTAAACCGATTCTGCTGAAATTTGGTATGGAGATACTTTGAGTCCCGGGGAAGGACATAGGAAAAAAGGACATACTTTTTATCCCGAAAAAATGTACGGTTCCTGGACGATGAACGCATTTTGGCGCAACGAGGTTGCGGCCATAAAGATATAAAAACTTGTAAAAGACTTCATTAAAGTTATATGAAATATGCCACCAAACACCAGCAGAAAGTTGGTGTAAAAAGTATATATCGATATCGATATTTAAACTTTCTATCAGCGCCGTGTCCGCTTCACTCCATTGATTGAACACATTTGAAGGCTTGTCAGTTTAATTAGCGATAACATGTCGGCTTATCCGATACATGCCGTGTGGCCAGAGTCGGCCAGACCAACACTTATGGTGTACAGCAAAGTATGTCAAAATGCCTACAAAGATAGTACTACAAATTTTTATGGAACGAAATTTAAGATGAATTTGTGTTGTCATATTCGATATTATGGGCATCATGATATTTATACGCGCCGAAATTTATCGATAGTCTAAAACTGAAAATCTATAAAATCCAATAATGTATCGACAAAACATTAGCACAGCGCACAACTCTGTTGTATTGTTGTTTGTTATTACTCAAGTTTCGACTCATTAGCGTGTTTAAAAAGCAAATTATTTGATGTCTCGTCAAAATGTCAATTAGCGTAAACATTGACGGAGAAAGTCAACAGATCGTAAATCAGTTAGTGACGGGGAAAGCAATGTATCGAGTGTCGATACGTTAGCCTGTCAAACAAACCAAATTTAGACGTTACCTTTTTGGTTTTAACTTTTTAAAATGGTGGGTGGATAACGGTATTGCTTGGATTTTGGGGTAATGGCTGGAGCAGTATAACACTGTTTTTACCAAAAATCCTTCTTTCCCCGGAGCTTAAGATAGGTCCATACCAAATTTCAACAAAATCCGTTTAGCGGTTTGAGTTTGAAGAGGTAACAGACACACAGTTTCCCATTTTTACACATTTTCCCATTTATTAGTATGTATTTTGAATTAAGAAGCCATGGGCTGGTGGTGTTGTCACATAAAATGAAAGGGACTAACTATTATGCTCTTGTTTAAGATTGACATTAACCCTCTGTCAAATTCACATAAAATTCACATAAATGGTGTTGTCACATTAAATGAAAGGGACTAACTATTATGCTCTTGTTTAAGATTGACATGAACCCTCTGTCAAATTCTATACAAACCGCGGTTGTCAACACAAAAGTGACGACACAACACTTAGTTGCCAATCGTGTTTTGTATAGAAATGACAATTTTTTTGTCAGAGAGTTAATGAACGGGTTAGCGAATGCATAATACACGTTCGGGTCTTTTAGTACACTCTTAGCACTAGGTTGGTACTTATAAATTAAAAGTTCCCATTAACGTATATTAGTGAAGTCGGTACCTTACTTTATTCAAAGATGGCTATCAATTTCCTGAATCGTGACAGACGTGTCGGCTAAAGGCGTACTTATTGTCACTGTCACTATTTATAGAAAGCATTTTTATTATAATCATACGTGCTAATAGAAGACTGTTTGCTAATAGAAGACCTTTGGTTCGCACTCGTGGGGGTGCAGGTTCGAACCCCGGTGGAGGCGTGTACCAATGAGACATTTTCCGAGCTCATGTTAATAATACGGGTGCTCATTGCCTTGGGATGATATATATCTATAGTTCGGTACGAATGGGCCGGCTCGACCGGAGTACCACGGCCCCGCAGAAAACTGGCGTGAAACGGCGTTGTGTTGTGTTTCGTTCAGTGAGTGAGTTTACCGGTGGTCTTGCCCCTAAACCTATTCCCATCCCCTATTCCATCATAAAGGCCGGCAACTCGCTTGGGACTCTTCGGGTGACACGAGTATCCATAGGCGACGGCAGTACCTTTTCATCAGGTAATCAGTCTGCTCGCTTGCCCCCTAAATATCATAAAAAATAATAAAAAAAACAATCTACACATAAACATACGGTATCTACAACTGTGCTCACACCTGGTGAAACTTTACCAATTGATAAATAAATAGATTAAAACCAATTTCCCTGCCATAGGTGATAGGAATCAGGCAATCTGTAGGGCTGTCGGTCTCTGTTAAGAAATTGTAATTTCTATATAAACCGGGATTGATAACAACAAAGTTACAACCCAATACTTGGTTGTCAATTGCGGTTTGTATAGAAAGCTGACCCGGCAACGTTGTTTTGCCAAAAAAATTTTGGGTTGTACTACCCCTAACATTTAGCGGGATGAAAAATAGATGTTGGCCGATTCTCATAGATATCGGATAAGCACAAAAAATTTCATCAAAATCGGTCAAGCCGTTTCGGAGGAGTATAGAGAGGAGGAGTATAGAGGCAACGAAAACAGTGACACGAGAATTTTATATATTAGATGTAATTTTTTGACAGGTCCACCACCTAGATAGACCGAAATTATGCACTATAGTCGATACTTCGTTGAAAATCACTAAGGGCCCGTCTCACTGCTTACAGATAGACTATCCATAACTTTATTTGACAGACGTTATATGGAGAATCTGTCAAAAAGGTGTGGACAGCCGTTAGAAACTTTATCAGTAAGAATAATAATAATAAACATGAAAAAAAAATACACAGCTTTTCTAATTTAGACGCTTTTAGAATTCACCGATAACTGTTATCTACATACTTTAAAATTAAGAGTTGATGGGTTCCATAAAATAGTTTATAGCCGGCCATGATTCTAATCTGTCGAGACTCGAGAGGTTCTACTGCTAGTTGTTTCCTCGCAGTAATAAAATAATAAATATGGCGTCGCGATGTCGACCCACATGCACGAAACAGGCCACTGCAGCGCTTACGTAAACTATACGGCTAATTAAGGATAAAAGGCTTAAAAATCCGCAACGTCATTCGCCATTTTATTCCAAAACTAGCTTTTGACCCTGGCTTCGCTCGCGCAATATTCTGAATATTTTTCTAAGCTCCTTTAAAATGTGATGTTCTTTTCTCTTCTTATTATTCAGTTCTCAGGACAAATAAAGGGTAAAACCTCGCAACGAGCATCACTAATTTATCCCTGATGAGGAAAATTAATCCCGATTATGTTTGTTGATCGAACAAACAACAAAAAAAACAGAGAAATTACAATACAAAAAACGATAAAAAGGTAATCATTTTTGGTTATTCTCTCATCAACAAGTCAAGAAACTGTAATAATGAATCAATGTAGTCTAGCTCTTGAGCTAACTTGCTTCCCTGGCATTAGCATAAAGGTCTCGTTACCAGGCCATTTAATTTTATTTAAAAAAAAATAACATACTTCAAACATAATTAAAAGAGTATTCGTGTGTGATTCTCACGTCATGTCAAAATATTATAGTGTGCGTGTTGTAGTGTATTATCTATTAGAAATATGCAATATTAAAGAATATTTAAAAATATTGGCATTCCACGCTTCTCCTCCATATCAACTATAAGTGGGAGAAAAATCATGCTTTAACATCTACGCGTCTTTCGTAAAAAGGGGTACAAAGTTTTCCGCTCGCGTATTAATATATAGATAACTAAGTAAAGTTAACTTTTATAATATTTACATAACATGTCATTGGCCACTCCTTTACAAAGTAAAATTAAATAAAATGCCAGTGGTTCGTGAAATATTTGTACAATGTACAGGGTCGCTAAGTGGGCGCACACGACGCAGTGGGCGGTGTAGGTCGAGTGATATAACTGAGAGGGTCAGACGACTAATTAGGCTGAAATCTTAATGTCTATTGTAGTATCACTACAGCGAACTTGTAATGTAGTATCTGGAACAGGATTTTAAGAATAGAATACTGTTGACAAAATACCAGGTCGGTTGCGTATGATTTAACGCCTCCGCTGCGAGGTCAATTTTTATGCAATTATGGACTTTGGACAAATTTCGGAGTAAACTATTTTTTTTATTGTGAGTGAGATTAAATTGTTTTTAGCCTATATAGAAAAATGGTTTTTTTTTTCAATTTTGTCCGATGTGGTCGCGTGCAACGTGAGTCGAAAAGCTACCATTACTCTAGTACAGTGATTCCTAAAATGGTCTATATCGACGGGTCATAGACACCTAGAGGACCTGCAAAGGGCCTACGTCAGCGAAATAAAAATTAGGGGTCCATGAAATGAAAAACAAATGCATAAATTAACAGGTATTTTACTCTAATTTTTAACACTTCACTACAGTTAGAAATTTACAGGAAATCAATAACAGGTAATTAGGGGGGGGTAGAAAAATATGGCAACAAAAAAGTTTTGGGAACTCTGCTCCAGAACCTACAGGGTAGCTAGAAAGTGTACCTAGCATCTAGGGTTTCCTATCAAAGCAAACCAATACAAGACAGACAGACGTAATGCTATTTACACGCGTAGTCTCAACGTCAGTAAACTAAATATAAACAGCGATTAAGATAACGCACCATTGTAATTCAAGTTCAAGGATTATTTGATGAAAACTTGGGGCTTTGAATTATAAATAAATAAATATCTATGGACGCTTCACACCAGGTCAGTCTCGCCCCGTGCTAAGTACCCGAGGGACTTGTGTTACGGGTACTAGACAACGGAAATATATTTAATACTATTATATTATAAACATATTTAAGATTTTTATTATATGATACACATATTTAATACACATCCAAGACCCAGGACCATTGAAAAACTTTTTGCTCCGTCGGCGGGATTCGACGCGCTTACCAACTGAGCCACAGAGGTCGTCGATTTAATATTATTTTAATTAAATTAAGGTTTATACGTGGGCTCGGGCTACTAAACTTACCCCGTTTAACCTGTTATATTTAATTTAGTTATATTTAAGGTAGTTAACTAAGTCAAAACGTTAACCGCATTAGCCAAAAATATATGTTATGGAATGATCTTCATTCTTTCATTACAATCGAGGACTTTTTCCTTAAGCTCATAGTTAATCAGAGCTAAACTAACCGGTTAAGTTGAACAATTTTTTCTTATACAAAACGATATAAGTTACACTATAATCTCTAAGGAGGAATTCTTGTTTTTATTAATTGTAGATTAATTTTCCGTTAGCGGGGGCAGTAATTTAAATTTTGTATCCTTGAAAACTGTCGTGCTTCTTGTCGTCGCTTTGTGATAAAAGATATTGAAGATCTAGATTCTCGGAACTTTGTATGAATTTATTATCATGCAAAAGGTGCAAAAGTACCTAACACGAGTAGCGAGACTCTATACCAAGGAATATTAAGAGTCATAACTTTAGTCATTGGTCCAAACTCTTTTCATCTCGCTTCTATCCCAATGAGGGTAAAAAGTTTCTTTAGCGTAAGCGCGTGAAAAGCATTCCACATTTTTTCAAGTCTCTATAAACCTATTAGAATGCCCAAATTAGTTTCTACCTTCAATTTAATATACATCAAAGTCTAAATTCTTTTAGTGTGAATACCATAGTAGTATTGATGGTAGTGTGAATGTAAACAAAGCGTCGCGTACTTGGTATTTACTTACTAGGCTGTCGAGCGCGGCAAAGGCCGTATGGTAATGTGATCAGTTGTTTGACTTGACAATTACGACACTCTTACTTTCTATTACATCTTCAAAACGTCCCAATTTGTCTGTCAATACGTTTGATAAACGCCCACTTACAGTTTACATCATAAATTATGCGAAGGTAGCAATAAATCACGACACTAAATTAGTTTTTTTATTATGTGTTTGTAAAGCATCCCGAAACATCTTAAGACACCTACCTTAAATTTTAATTATCTATTATATATAAAAATAAGTTGAGTTTTCCTTTCTGACTGATTCTGATTTCCGACGTTTTGCATTCGTTAGAAAGGTCTCGAGCTCCGTGAGGTTTATAGCGAACAAATTCAGGAAAACTTACAAGAGAAAATCAGAAAACCTCATCTCTGACATGCACTACAACGGCGCTTGACACCTACCCATAGTAGTCATAGTTCAGTTAATTTTTAATATATTAGAGTTAAAAATTTTCATTGCGGGTTCCATACCTACCATGCTTTGTATATTACCATGCGGACGGAGTCGCGGGCAACAGCTAGTATAATATGATTTCATCAGAAATATAAGACTACTTATGAAATAGCGTACTTAAATCTGACACATATAGGTAGAAGTTAAAGATTTTACGAAATCTTTCATGCGTTAATCAATTATGTCTTCCTTTCGCTACATCCAATTTAAAATACACCGAGTCATCAATTACACTTAATCGCGTGATGGAATCAAAGACTTTGTGCTATCCAGTCATTCATCAAGGTGTGAACAACTTCCTATACATAAATTAATATAACCTAAACAAAATGAGCGATAAAAATAGGTTTTTGAAGCGGCCATCTTAAAATTTTTAAACATCGAACACCAGTCGCGCGACCACAGGAAGTAGTTTGACAGATATATATTTTTAACACGATCTAAACAAGCGAAGGACCACCTATATTGTGCAAGGGCACATAAAATAAAGATTTTGTCTAATAAAAATCTGAAGTCAACAAAAAAGTACGAATGCATTTTATTAATTGCATACTGCGGTGAAAGTGCAACTCTAGCTCAAAATAATTTAACTCAACATAGCAAGCGAAGCGAAACAGGTATTTCAAACATGATACTGTTATTTTATCGGTGTTAAGAAATAAGAAATAATCGTAACATAAGCCGGCTTCGTAAAGTACGACAGGATTCTCGAAAAGCAGCGGGGTTTCTGGAACTAATGGCACTATCTATTACGCCTTCTTTATTTATTACTCTTTTCTCCATTTTATGGACGTTCGATTACTCATCAGATTAACGTTTCAAAATATGAACGAAGTTAACGAATAGACTAACTATCAAAACACATCCAAAATAATCACGCGATTAATAAACTCGCTGACTCTGAAGGTATTTTACTGCAACTCTGCATACAAATAGAGAAAAAAGTTAAATTTTTTAACGGTTGTCAAACAATGTTACTAAAATAAATGGTATATGCTTCTAAAAGCTGACCAAGATGAAGAAAAAGTATTGTAACATAACAAGGAAGTGTTACCCCGTAGTCCGGCACGGCTACCTGCTAAGTCTACACCTGCTGTTTACAAAAAATATACACAAGCTTGTCTATTTTAAAACCCATTATCATCCACGAAGTTTTCTGTAAATAACTTAATAGGAATTCGTATACTTTGGAAACGAAACTATTACATTAATTACTATCTCAAAAAAAAACAATCAAAACTTTTGATTTTGTAGCTTCGATGGAAGAGTTTGTTATTAAAAGTATAACAATAGTAAAAAAGAGTAAACAGCTCTACTTAAAAAGTTTTTTCTATAGTTTTGTAAACTTTTAACTTCACATTTTAAATTTGGAATGACTAGGCTTTACGAAGATCATTTCTTGGTTATTTCTACGAATAAAATTTAAAAACATTCACCGGTATTCTAAATTTAAATCTCTCCCGGTTTTTAATGGAACGCCTTATGTCACACAGCGCGGTTTCTCAGTCATAAGTGCTGTTTTAAAAATAAAATTTATTCTTGCGTCAGAGCAGCTTATAAAAACAAGACGTGCTTTTCAGGATTGAAGATCTTTCTAGTTTTGAAATTATCTAAGGAAGCGAG
This sequence comes from Cyclargus thomasi, assembly GCA_026546445.1. NCBI lineage: Eukaryota > Metazoa > Arthropoda > Insecta > Lepidoptera > Lycaenidae > Cyclargus > Cyclargus thomasi. The sequence continues at coordinate 16,433 of JAOTAV010043746.1, forward strand.
ACCTAGTTCTAGTCAGTTATGTCCAGTAAACGTCCAATCAAAATCAGTAGTAGATAAAGTGTTTTTAATTAAAAAAATACTACTTTTTATTGGTTTACATAAAGTTTTCAGGGAAACTCTGCATTTTTGTTACTAAATTGAGAGTATTGAACGCCACGAATTGCGATATTGTATGTAATTTATTGCACGGAGGGTGCAGGGTAAAGTGGGACAGGAGGTCATTGACCCCGTGGATCAATAGCGAATCTGAGGATGCAATAAGGCCAATACTGACCTACTATCTAGTGCAAGTCGATAAAATGTTAAGTGCAAAACTACTACTTATGAAAATGTACCCAATACTTATGTAGGTTTTCCTTGACTAATCCATACTAATATTATAAATGGCAAAGTATGTTTGTTTGTACCTTCTCCACGCCGCGCCCGGCCCTAACAAGCATTGGGATAGACTTAGTAAGGTTGGAGGGTAACATAGGCTTTTTTTGGCCTTGAAAAAACACCATGTTCCCAAAATTTTCGTTTTTTTACTCCATTTTTAAATTCCACGCGAGATCGTTGCTCGTTTAGTTATTGTAAAGTTGATATTTTTGTATCACATATGTAGTAAGTTATTGTGAATTCGCTCTAGATTGAGGGTATGGTTAATTAATGTGCTTATGTGCCTCTTCTATACAAAACGCGATTGTCAGCAAAGTGTTCTGTTGTCACTTTGTTGTTGACAGTCTCGGTTTGTATAGAATTTGACAGAGGGTACCGTCAATCTTGAGCGAATGCATAATAGTGATATTATTTTTTTCTAAATAGGTACATATAACTGTTAAACCACAATTAAACTGTGTCCTTGTTAGATTGTTTGTGGTCAATACATTACGTAATGATTACATCTTATGTATATGTTATGTATTTACTCGGTACATACTTGCCAAAGGTCGACCGGTAAAGTTTAAAATGATTGCATGGAAATTGGTATTGCATCAAAAGCATAGGAGAGCAACGGAAGAACTTTTCTTGCCATTTTGTGCATGGCAGCCAGGGGTGTATATACCCTAGGGTCAGAAGGGCTATAGCAGGCAGACACCGAGAAGTGAGCTAGGGACCGACCTAGGGGCGGCCGGTTGGCAATAGGGAAGATGCGTCTTAAACAAATTTTATTAAATGCAAATTATTTTGATATTGAGCTAAAACTTATACAGATTGACGAAAAATCTTTGAATTCTGTTGAGAAATAAGTAAGATATTTTCGATAAAAGTTTTCTACCCATCTCTTTCTCTTAAAACGTAATTTAGTATGAGCTTTATATGCAGCTTTTAGGCTTTGACGTCACGTTCAACATCAGATCTCTCTTTTTAACTGACTACTTTAAAGGCTTGTAACTTAATTGTTTTTAATTTTATCATCAGACCCTAGGACGATGGGGCGGAAGCTTCAGGAGCCCTGGGCGCGTAATTTTAAAATATTTTCTGGTGGCAGCTAAAATTTTGATCTATTATATAGATGCTTTAATAAATATGTTTCGGGAATTTTAAATAGTTTCTTTTTCTGGAATATTGTATAATTATATAATTTTTACGTCATAACTAAATTCCGGTGTAGCGATGATCTTATTGCGTACGAAATTAAGAAACAGTTGTTAAAAAAAAACTCAACATTTTTTTTAGTACACACTGGAGATTTTTCGGTCTACCTGATTCCAAAACGGGCATTTCTTCATTTGGCGAGGTCGAGGACGCTTGCCATATGGTTACACAGATAACTGAGATAACGACACTAACCAGGCAAAAATAAGTAAACATGTAGAAAACAAAAAACTATTCGTAAGTTTTTCAAGCCTAGAGTTAAGAGTCGTGTAAACGCGAACTTAGCTGTGATTGTCAAAAATATAAGAGAGGTGTGTGGTCAAACTAATGTTTACGTGCAGCTTTGGCCGCTTAGGATTTAATAAAATTCTATGGGAGCATTTAATTACAATTAAAAGTATTGTATGTTATTACAGTATTTGTATTTAATGTACAAATCCACCAGCTCGGCGTGATTGATGGACAAACAACCAAACAAACTTTCACATATTGCGTATCAGTTACCTATACATTTTAAACTAATTTTAACCCTACAAAATGTATTGTTTCATGTTCCTAGATAGTTCTATGTAAGTATGTTGCTGACATTAATAAGGTCACACACATACGTCGTACCCTAATTTAGTTGACCTACACACTATAAACTCCCACACAATATGTTCGTTACCTATATAAGGCAAGCAAAATTAGCTCTTATTGTATTGAAAGCATAGAAAAATTATACCTAAAATTATATTTTATATAAAATAATTGGTCTATGATTGAATGTGATTTCAGTGCCTAATCACATCAAGAGCGTCATGAAATTAAAGTCTTTTGGAAATATGATAGAGCATAAAAGTTACCCTTCGTTTGGAGGTCAAAAGTTTACTAGTAAATTACTACATATAGAATAATTAACCATCAGAAAAGTTGATTTAGATCAAGTATCTACGTGATTTGGCTGAACTTTGTAAAAATGACATGAGAGGTCGACTTCTATTAAATTGAGATATTTTGACTAAATGACGTAGGCCTGTCAACTGCCTTTTTAGAATCAAGTTCTTCAATGGTACTTAGTAGTATACTTTTTCTACCTTATTATTATATGTTAAGTTATATACTTATATGTTTTTAAATCTATACATATAATAAAACAGTAAAATTGGAGTGTCTGTACATTTAATATTTTAACGGGTGCTAAGGAACAGTAATAGAACACATCGACAAAAAAAATGTCGGTTTGTCTGTTTGTACGCACTAATCTCAGGAACTACTTAACGAATTTGAATAAATCTTTTTTGTTTAATAGCTATTAGGTCTGAGCAATATATAGGATACTCTGTATCCCGGGAAAATGTACGGTTCCCGCGTAATATACAAATTTTTGGGCAACGAAGTTGCGGGCACTAACTGGTCCTAAATATATTCTGTGCTACTTACCTTTTAACTTAAAAAAACGAACATTTAATATGTATCTTAAAACAGAAGGTTATCGTTAAATAATAAAATGTTAAGAAAATATGCGTTTTTTTTTCTACTTAACATAAAATTAAACTTTTATCATGTTAATGAGAACAGAAATCTTTCGAGACACGAAAAAAGGTTGTATGGCAACTCCTTATACGACGAGCTGGAATGCTGCACCGTAATCCAGTTCCAAGAATTACATAAGATAAACCCTTCCCTTTTTTTTTGTAGAGCTTCGCTTACAGGAAACTTTTGTTACTTGGTTGGTGCCCTTTAAAAATTGGTTTAGGTCATAAAGTCACACGTTAAAGATGAACAAAAGTAGAACGTATTTACTCATGCAGAATACTTACGTACAGATTTTGAACAATTTTGGTGGACAGAGGAGGTTAAACGGTCACTTTGGAGAGTAAAAAAAGGGCCTGGTTCACCGCTTACTGATAAAGTTTCTGTTACGCTATCCAGAACTTTTTTTACACATTCTCCATACAGCATCTGTCAAATAAAGTTGTGGATAAACTATATGTAAGCGGTTAAACAGGCCATAATGTCTGGTTTACACGTATTAAGTAGATAAGTACCTAAGTTTCTAATTTTTAAATTAATTTTAAGTTGAGAAATGCATACAGTAAACACATAATTTAGTAGCAAATTGCAAGTTAAATAACTTAAAATTAATTTAAAATTTAGTTAGCTACTAATCTATTTAATACGTGTAAACCAGACATAAGAGTAGTAGCTTATTAATTTTTCAATACAATAAATCGTTTTATTTTGTGTGATTCTTGCGCTGTCGTCCTCAACCTAAAATGCTGCTATGTAAAAAAAGACTTTTTGAGTTATGAGCAAAAAACTGGCTTGGTATGGCATAACGGCAATATTAATTTAATAACTCGATGACTATAAAAGCTACAAAAAATTTGCTAATACACGTCGATAGAGCTTTTTCTTCTGATTATGATGGCATCAATATGTCAAAAACGACAAGATGTTGTTTAACGGCATTTAAGCTTGAGGACGGCAGTGCGTGTGTGTGCGATTAATCAAAAATCTTTTGTGTGCGATTAAGGGGTCTTGGGAATGCTTACACTTTGGATGCACATTAAATTTTCCCGACGGGACAACCTATGTCGGGTCCGCTAATGTTATTATATTTTCTTTAACAGTAGGTCTGCTCGGCTATCACAGTCAGTGGGTCAAATAATTTCCCGCCACTGTCGTCAAGGGGTAACGGTACTGCGATGACCATATTGGCTCGAGTTTCACCACTTCTGGGCCAGCCATATTAGCTACGTTTAGAACCTGACATAATATGCGATTGAAAGTTTATTCGAAGCTGGCTCTATATAAATTGCCACGATAATCGTGCAATCATCATAACATTCGTTCGTATTGCTTTGTCGAGTCGAGTTTATCAAAAAAGAACATATAAGACACCTCCTCCTTTTTTGAAGTCGGTTTAAAACGATGATCGCCGAGCAGAGCCGAGTAGTCACTAGTCTCTCTATATTCTATCAATACTAACTTATACCTATCCTAATATATACATACAAATATCATAAATCCGAAAGTGTGCCTGTCTGTCTGTCTGTTTGTTACCTTTTGACGTTCATACAAATCAGCTGATTTTGCTAAAATTTGGTACGGAGATACTTTAATTAATCGGGATAGGAAGGATACTTTTAACCGAAAAGTGACAACTACATTGCGCATAAATTTTGGCTTTCCTCTCCGTGGTTTTCCATATAAATTTTCAGTAGATATGATTTAGGTGGTACTAACTACTAGTACTAATTTAGGTACAGACATGCCATCTGTTCCTTCTACGGCAGATAATGACCACATGCTGAGAACAATCTGCGTTATTGCACACCGTTTTAGTAACGTCATGATATCACATGATATGTTGCAAAACGCCCACTTGCTAAATAGTCTCATTGCAATTTTTTAAATTGCTTTTTGTAAATATAAATTATCATTATTTCTTGTATAGGCATGGTTTTAAGATAATAGGATCCGACCTCTATTATTAATTTATAGCTATTATTTTTCAAACTAAATATGCCAATAAATATATCGCGACTGGGTTGTCGTTTTCCCAAGCATTAAGCACAAATTAACTATGTTATTCTCCACTGTAGACCATTTCTCCATAGTCACAGTCAACCGAGAACAAAATTATACCGGCTAGATAGAATGCAACTTTATGATCTATGCTATAAGTTTCATTTTCTAGCGACATTGTTCTATCTTTAATGACGTCGCCGTCACTAGTGACGTAAAGGAAAATGAAACCTATAGCCTCTGTCATAAAGTTGCATTTTGTCAGGCCGAAATAATCTCGTTCTCGGTTGACGGTGTTGGTGGACAAACGGCGGTTATGCCTCGCTGTAAATTTTCGTTGTTCTTCATTGAAGCTATAAAATCTTGGTATTGAACGATTTGACACATCATTTTGTCTCGTTTATAAGACGTCATGTTGTAAACGCACAACAATAAACAAGCCATTCATATCTGTCCTGTATTTGTTTTCTGAGTGGCGATAAGTTTTACGATAAAATACTCTTTAGATTATTTTATGAAACTGCATGCAATATGTATATAAAACAAAATTTATTCAATGCAAATTATTATGATAGTGGGCTAAAACATTTACAGAAGAACAAAAAATCTCTGAATTCTTTTGAGAAATAAGTAAGATATTAACGATTTATCTTTTCTACTCATCTCTTTCTCTCAACAAATAACTTAATTTAGTATGAACTTAGTATGCAGCTTATAGACTTTGACTTCACAGTAATTATCGGATACTTAAGTAGTCAGTTAGAAAGAGTACTACTAACGCCAGCTATGAGTGAAGATGTGCAAGTGTGAAATAATTCAGTATCCACATGTATCCAGAATGGTAAAAATATATTTTAAAAAAATCTGCCACAGTCACAGAACTCACAGAATACTTCGGAAAACTAACAGCATTTAAAAAAAATCTCGCGAACCCTTATAAAACTGCGTTAGTTAAATTAAGATTATTTTGTTAATTATGCAACAAAAATACTGTTATCTAATTAGAAATATTTAGATAATATGTATATACAAACTCACGGTATTCATTACAAAAAAGTAGATTGCAATAAATAAAACATCTTTATTTTTATTTTATTCTAAATCTGTGGTTATCGTTATGCTCAACAAGACTGTAATAGTTTATAGTACCTATGTACTGGGCAATGCTAAGGACACTCCAGCAGTAAGTGACACATTCCTCAATTGGGCCGTGACGCGGAGTCAAATTGACGCCAATTTGCGTCTCCGGCTGACTCACACGACCCGTTTACATGTCATCCCGCCTGATACCCACTTCGTAACCTTGTGGGACTTTACAGGCATCGAAATAATAACAACTGGCTATATAACATCAATAAAAATGAAAAATAGACTTGTATGCCATAAAAGCTTGACTATTCAAAAACAATAAACGCGCGATAAAAATAACTGTGTGCTGCTGTGTGCTTATCTTTGAAATTCAAAATAACAAGGTCAATATACGCATTGACGTCACACCAGTGGACTATACCGCATTTCATTTTCAAAACTTCAACGACCTACGAAGTGATGTGCAGAAAATCGTTTTTAGTTCAATTATTTTAAACATAGCACAAAATATTTAGTTCCTTCTCAAATAAATTTCCTGGGGTATAAAACATGAATTAGCGTATTTTTCATCTTCGTCTAAAAATGCAAACGTTAAAAAAGTCGATTAGCGGTTTCCATTGTAAATCAGTGTGATTGCTGATAATTTCGACGTGTATTGATGAAGATTGAGGCCGTACTCAAGCTCAAGTACAGACCACATATTTATAGTGCTGGCCTTGCGGTAATCGGGAGTGACGCAACGGTTTCCCACTAGTACGCAGTAGGGAAAACAGGGTTCATACAAGGCCACGGGCTGATAGGGTACACTCGACAATAATGGTTGAAATATAAGTCAGTCATAATAATTATTTATTTCCTGTTCTACTCTTCATAAACATTTTTAAATGGTAAGAACAACAGCTTAAAATAATGTATATGTATTTATTTGCTAGAATACGATATATATTTTTTTGTTAGCCTGTACTTTCCCACTGCTGGGCAAAGGCCTTCCCCAGGGTCATCCATGTCTCGCGTTCCAACGCAACTGTTGGCCAGTCTGACTGGTATGCTTCCAGCTCATCTCGCCATCGTTTCCTTGGCAGGCCACGTTTGCGTTTTCCGTCTTCTGGCACCCACTCTGATATAATTAATAAATAACTAATTAAAAACGTATTACATTTAGATAACATATAATATAAACTCTCTCGCAAACTACATAATTTGCGAGAGAGAGAGAGAAAAATTAGGGACATAATTCTCTTATCCCTTCACATTTAATACAAAACCAAAGGTAGTTTTATGTTTTTGTGTAATATAAGTGCCTCGGCTTCCGGCACTATAGTACAGGAGCCCACTAACGAGATTAACATCTCAAATGTACTTTCGCGTTTGTTGACTTGCACTGCTCTTTGACTTGGGGAGCTCCGTTATAAACTTGTTATACTGCTGACGTAGACGTAGTTTTTATAAGAGTAACGTCGTTATTGCTAAAATTTGTATAAATAATTCAAGAAATTACGATGATTTAAGACGATAAAATATACTTTTTTTTATTTTCATTGGATCTTTTTTTTCTGCCTAAATATAGGTATAACTATGCAATCATAGTAATAATTGTATTTCTCTTGTTACAGAATGTGGTGGACAATAACGGGTAACTTCGGCAACATTCTGCCAATCGACTGGACCAAATCCTTCTCCCGTAAAATGCACATACCTACGCTCAGTTTGAGTGACAAAAAGGTAAGTTGACAAGTTCATATGATGCGGGACAAATTATGTGTGTTTTTTGGTTTACTATAAGAATGCTGGGTCGTCCACAAATTGATCATATGACAGGAGACCTTTATAGAACGATAGAAGAGCATAAAACAATAAGATTTTGTTCTATGATTTCACTTGTAAGCTGTCCAACTGAGTGCTGGTGAGAAATCTAAAGTTCAGGTAGTCAGAAAGTACATTTCAGAAATATATTTTTGTACGGAAAGTTAACCATCATTTTTCATGAAAAATAATACTCGCAGTGCCGTAAAAAATGGTATCCCACAAAGCCAGCACTTTTTTACTGACAATTTTTGGTGCAAATTTGGTAATTTGACTCTGTACGGCATCAGTTCACAAACCCAAAAACATTTTTTGCCTTATACAAAAAAAAAACCTTAAAGGTATAATGGCCCTTAAAGGCTCTTATTAATTTAGTTAGTAAATAAGTTAATTTTAAAACAGTAAAGAGCTTTTAATTAATTTTCCTCAGTATTGTATTATCATCAGGTTTTTCATAAGAGTCGTTAGCTTTCTAGAATGTTCGAGTTTCGACCGTTTTCCCATAATCTGAGACTCAGAAAAAACAGGATATTATGCCTTTCCCGTCGATCAATCAATGTCTGACATGTGAATGTGAACACGCCAGAGGTCGCCAAACTTTTGACTCGCTGATTTACCAGGGGTTCTAATTTGTCGCGGAAGGCATGTAATAGATTCTCGGGCCTCCCTCTGGTGCAGAAGCTGAGAACGGATGAGTTTTACTGGATAGAGCTGCGGCCACTTTACCATCTCGTCGGCTGCAGCGAGTCCCACATACCCCGGTGGTAGTTCCCCAACATTGCCAGGGATGCATGAGAGCTTTCCAGTCCTTAAAAAAAATAATGTCAGTAATTTACTTAATATATCAGGGACCTAACTTCCGTATATCACTAATTTATTCAATAAATCAGGGGTTAAAGTAAAAACTTTCATGACACACTCATTGAAGTCAGGGTTTGCCGAACACTCGTGTCGGGTATTTACCTATTTATTGTGACAAGTGGTCGCAAAACTTTGGTACTGCTTATCTACTTAAATGAAATAAAAGGAGTTTCAAACGTTTGTCACTACTTTACTCAATTAAGCGAGGGGTCGCAAAAGTTTCTGATTTCACGATTTATTATGATAGGGGTCGCCAAACTTTTATACAACTAATGTATTGAGTAGTGCTAAGGGTCATACAACTTTCGTGTGACAATTTGTAATCAATTTTATTCATGCATTAAAATCCTTAAACGACATGAAAAGCTTTTATAATACTATTAAAATGTTCCTGGAAAACCCCGTTTCGTGTCGCTTCGTATCAAATCAAAAATATTGAATAGGTACACAACATAATAATTATTATTATATTGAAATCGTCACACGACAGAAAGAAACAGCTAACCTCGATTAGTCAAACACTGATTGAATATGTTTATGACTAATTAATATATTCGATTTAAACGAATTAAACTGGTTAATTGAAGACGAAAATCTTCTAAGATCTCCTTAAACAACAAAGTACTTTGAAGATACCTAGTGCAAATGTGTCTAGATAACCTGTAGGTCGAAACTTCGCGTTATCGAAAGGTCGTGTGAGGGTCGACTGTCTATCTGCTGCATATTCTTTATCAGTTCGACCCTGAATATCAATAACTGGAGTATTGAAATATAAGCCCATTTATTTAGCCTATAAAAATATAATGGGTGTAACAAAAGTGATAAAACTTTAGTTAGGTTAGTAGGTATATGTATAAACTTAAAAAAAGCGGAGGATGTTAAACATAAAGTTACGAGACCTGCGGACAAAAACAAAAATAATAAAAATAACGAATGTAACTGGTGTAATGAAAAAAAGAAAGAAGAAAACTCAAATGAAACTTGATTGGACACATAATCCGAACAGATAATGGAAAGATATGGACCAAAGATATACTGGAATGGAATCCTAGGCATGAAAAAAGACGAAAAGGACGCTAGATAAGATGATGAGAGGATGACCTTCCTAGGGGAGAGACAGGAAATAGGAGAATCTCTCTCTCTCTCTCTGTCCCTCTCTGCCCTCTGAAATAAACACTTAACGTTCATTAGTATTTAATATGATGTGTTCCTATGCTGGCACTGAAATTTTAATAGTGGTTGAAAACTATAAAATATTATTGAACGGATGGACAGACGGACAAACAGACGCGGAAAAACAGATAGATAGGCAAATGGACAAAGAGGCAGAATTATAGAACAGATTAAGGACAGAAGCAGAAATATAGAAAGGACTCAGTTTCGCATTTCGTCATGTGAAATAAATAGAATCCTTTTTTCTTCTCGTGTTCCATTTCTTCATTTATTTATACAACCGAATATGATGGACCAGTTTAAGGGCCGGTGGAACAAAAAACTCGGTCAGTCTTTGTTTCAACACAAAGACGCTTCAGAATGAGAATAACCATGTCGAGATTACTATTGTCTGGCTACAATAAAATATTTTATACGCTTGGGTGTAAAATTTTCAACGAGTATTGCGAAGATTAGTTAAAGTTTCCTTTGAATTCGTATGTTTGGTTTACACGTAAGTAGGTAACTAAAATTTAAGTAATTTTTAAGTTATTAATTACATGCAAACACAAAATTTAGTAGCAAGTTGCAACTTAAAATTTAGTTACTACTTAGCAAGATAATTAGAAATTTTTATATTTTTTCTGTTAAGTTGGTAAGCGGGGCTTGTCACTTGAAATGTTTGGACAGGTATATTTCAGCACAATTTAGTTAAATTCACAAGTGTAGTGGCGTATTCGGGTACAGTTTTTCGTCGTGCTCCTTTTAGTAGGTATTTCAATAATTTATACCTCCAAAACCACATCAATAACAATTAACAAATTTAATGACAGAATTTACGACTTCTGTACATTGTTGATCGTCCATCTTGAGTCAACTAAATAGCTTAACTACCTTAATACGTTTGGACATACACTTAAAATTTAGTTACATACTTATCTACTTACTACGTGTAAACCAGATATTAATTGTAACTTAAAGGTAAATCATCAACCATAAAAACATGTATAGAGATAATATTTAGAATTATTAAGCTTTTTAAAAATTTAGGTTATCCATTCGACCTTTATAAGGTACCAAAAGTTCCAGCAAATTTCGTCTAAGTTAGTAGACATCAGCGTCTAAACAAATGTGCCAACCGCGCATAATGCCTCGTTCCGCTCCTAGTAGCTCCGAGATCGCGAGATTTTCATCCCGTTCGTGGCCTCATGGGTAAGACCTTTGTTTCGCACTCGAGAGGGTGTAGGTTCGAACCCCGGTGTACCAATAATACATTTTCCGATCTCGAGTACATACGGATGCTCATTGCCGTGGGAGATGCTTGCTTCGGCACGAATGGGCCGGCTCGACCGGAGTGATACCACGGCCTCACAGATAACTGGCGTGAAACTGCGTTGTGCTGTGTTTCGTTCAGTGAGTGAGTTAACCGGTGGCCCAACTTCCCTAATCCCTTATCCTTATTCCCTCATAGAGGCCGGCAACGCACTTGCGACTCTTCGGATGTCGCGAATGTCCATGGGCGACGCCAGTTGCTTTCCATCAGATAACTCTTCTGCTCGCTTCTGCTCGCTGACCCCTAAATATCATGAAAAAAAGATTTAACTTTTGTACGATTGTGAGCTTTAAAACATTAAGTTTTTTCGATACACCTGATTTTAATTTAAGTTGTTTTGTGTCAGATAGTCTATTAGGTGCCATTATTTTAATCAATATTGAAGAGATCTGTGCATCTTAGTAATATTTGATCGAAAGATTTAATAAGTATATTTGGAGTTTTTAGATCGAGAATTTAAGACAAATTTTGAAGTCGCTCAATATTTTTATTTTTTTGCTATCTGTTCGTTCTTTTATGCAGAAGTCCTTATACCTAAGCTACGTAATTAAAGCAATTGATTTATGGTAATTGGTAATACCACGTTTTACTATCAGTATAATATGTACTATTTGTGAAATATTGACATCTAAATTATTATACTGTGTCATTAGCCATGATTCCAAGAGTAGTGGGCAGTATATAGCCATGACGGTGGTAACTAATGCCTCGAACAAAAGATTGTATCCAAAACGCTATGGTCGAGTGACGTCACGTAATTGTTCTAAACCATTAAGATTTACATAGATACAATGAAAGTTACGAAAATTGCAAAATTACATATCTGAGCCTCAGATTCTGAGGTGAGTATGTTACGTACGTACTAGATAATTCTAGTATCTTTTGTTTAATAGAAAAAGAAAAAACCGACCGGATGCGAGTTGAACTCGCGCACGAAGTGTTCTGTACTAGTAAAGAGAAAAAAAAGGAAAACATGTCAGAATTAATTAAAGTAAAAGAAATTTTAAAATTAATACAAAAAAGTTTTAAAAAGCGTAAGCGCTGGGATTTGAGCCCGTGCCCTTCCGAACTCGAGCTCCGAACTTAACCACTCAGGCAAGCTACCAATGACTTACTGAAATAGCAAAAAACATATTTGTTATACCAGAACCACCCTGAAATATTTAATTTCTTCTGTTTTTAGTATTTGTTGTTACAGCGGCAACAGAAATACATAGTCTGTAAAAATTTAAACACTAGCTATTACCGTCCTTGAGATGCAGCCCGGAGACAAACAGACGGGCGGACAGAGAAACAGACGGACAGACATCGAAGTCTTAGTAATAGGGTTTTTACTCTTTGGGTACGGAACCCTAAAAAAGTACAAATGTACGGGCCAGCGCTAAAGCGAAAAAAAAACTTATTCAGCGTGCCCTTTCACAGTTGACATCTTAGAAGAACTAACCCTAATTATCAATATACTTTGTCACACCATGTAAAGGAGACTATTAGGAATTCGCCCGAGATTGGGGGTATGGTTCATTAACTCTCTGTAAAAAATAGTGTCTTTTACATACAACACGCGATTGTCAGCAAAGTGTTCTGTTGTCACTTTGTTGTCGACGAACGCGGTTTGTACAGAAATTTGACAGATACGCCAATCTTGAGCGGATGTATGATAAGGTTTAAATAGCCAATAAAATACTGTAGGAGTCAGGAGCTCTATTCATAAACGGCACAATCAAAATATATTCGAACTTGAACTGAATGTTGCCTATTCTGACAAACGTGAAAGGTCGTTCTGTTCATTAATTCATTCCGATTCGTTAGTTTGAGTCTCAAAACACTTTCGGAGTACGACTCCAGTTTTCTCTAGTTAATCAGCGGAATCTTCCTTCCAGGGTGCGATGACCCCGGACGACGAGATTCACAGTTCTGAGGACGAGGCCGTGGCGTCTGACTTGGACATGCACGCGCTCATCCTGGGCGGCCTGCATCAGGACCACGAGTGCCCCGTCAAGACTGCTGACGAGGTAAGGGTCATAAAAAGGTTTTTATGTCAGAAGTTTGACTTTTTTTTTAATGAATGGCTAGATGACGCTCGAAACTCCATGGCACCAAATTTCGTCCATCTCTTGGGAACCGTTATTTCGGGATTTAAGTATCCTATTTGCACTCCCAGGGCTCAGTATCTCCATACCTAATTTCATTAAAACTGGTCGAGCGGCTTAAGGGTGAAAGAGTATTTATAGTATACAGTCAGACAGAATTACTTTCGCACTTATAATATTACTAGATAATGCCCGCAACTCCGTTGTTCCAAAATTCGTTCATCGTGCGGGAACCGTACATTTTTCGGGGATAAAAAGTATCCTTTGTACTTCCCCGGGACTCAAAGTATCACCATACCAAATTTCAGCAAAATTGATTTAAAGCTGTTTCGGCGTGAAGAGGTAATAGACAGACACACTTTGTAATGGACTGGTAAGGATTTTTATGTATGGATTTTAATAAAATTAAAATTAAAGATTCAATGGTAATGAACACAAATGAGTGAAAAAGCAGTTTTTAAAAAACTAAAAATTCTATTTTTAAACGTTCTGCGATGTAGCGCTTGATATAGTGGAAAGATCTAATGGTCGGCTTCATTTAGCCTACTCATGTAACATAATAGGCCAATGAAACACCGTTACCTCAATACGTTTAATTAAAGCTATTATAATGATAGTCAATAATCTTAAAATTCATTAAAGGTCACCGATTCATTATGACTATTAATATTTTACTATTTTATTTACAACCTTTAGGCTCATTTAAGTTAAAAATCTTTGTATGTACAAGCAGAGAAGTTGAAAGAGATAGAGATTGTGGATCTAGGTGATTTGGTCGGGTAACGTCAAACCCAGACGGCAGATCACGACTTACATAGAATTAACATATTCCGACCAAATGACGTAGGTCCGTCACCTGGCTCTCTTTCGATTTCCCCCATTATATTTTCTATCCAGAAGAATAAATCCATCGACATCAAAATCTTAATTTTTAGTACTGCTTACAGTGTCTAAATATAATAAAATCCATACTAATGTTGTAAAATAGGAAATAGGAAAGGAGTATCTGTGTATCTGTAATCTGGACACCTGCTCCGAAACGAAAAAATCGAAATGCTAAGTAATTAGGACGCGGCATTCCTGTGAGACGGATCTACGTGAAATGACGTTGTAAGGAAGGATGCAATATTCTCGTTTGGTCGTTTGATTTTCAAAACGGTTTCGAAATAAGCCGTATCGCGTACAGCAGCATTAATGGGCAACAGCTGGCTAACATCAAAATACACGGTTCCAGGTGATACAGGAGATAGATGACATGATGCAGGAGACGCCGTCGTCGGAGGGCGACCTGCTGGAGTACAATGAAGCCTTGGAGAAGGGCAAGGAGGTCCTTAGCTCGCCGCTATACGAAGACAGTGAGTTCATTACACTCTCAAATTATTTAGATGCTTTTCACCAAATCCTCATCATCAAAGTGTCAGATAGGCTATCCAACCCCCGGATGCAGACGGACGCGTCCAGGGGTTGTACCGGTGACCCAACTTCCTGAATCCCTTATCCCTATTCCCTCAAAAAAGCCGGCAACTTGCGACACTTTGAATGTCGCGAGGGGCCCTGGGCAACGGCAGTTGATTTCCATCGGGTAACCCCTCTGCTCGCTTGCTCTCTAAATATCATAAAAAACATGTACATAACCGCCTCGAACTTTCAACTTAGTAATGGTTACTTATCATAATTAATCAGATAATATGGCACAACCTGTACTGATAGGGAAGACATTTCGAATATGTTTCTTAATGAAATGCCCTATACATCGAACTTAGGAAATTTCGTCACTTACGCCCATATAACCACTTAGCTTGAAACACAATAAATTCGTTAGCACTCACCCAATTTGTCACAATACTTCAAGCGGCCATATTTCTACGTCGTCATTATCAGAACTCGGAGAGTCCCCAAATTTATCTTCACGCGAGTGACTGCACAAATACTTGTTATACAATCTCGACTATTTTTAACTGTCGCAGCGCGGTGTGTATTTTTAAAAGAAAATAGTTGAGTGGCGCGCATTTCCTCTGATGAATTGACTTTTTTATTTTTTTGTAAACAAAATAAAATTGTTTAGGAATTTAGTTTTGTGCAATCTCCTGACGTGGGGGAGTCATTCTTCGGCACAAATGGGCTGGCTCGACCGGAGTGATTGGTATCATTGGTATCACAGGCCGTGGTCGGCCTCAGAGAAAACTAGCGTAAAATGACATTGTTCAGTGAGTGAGTTTACCGAATACCGGCTGAACTTCCCTAATCCCCTATCCTTATTCCCTCATAAAAGGCACGCACTTGCGACTCTTCGGATGTCAAGAGTGTCCATGGGCGACGGCAGTTGCTATCCATCAGGTAACAGTTTTGCTCGCTTGCCCTCTAAATATCATACAGAAAAAATCTACATTATAGGACAGCAGTATTCGGTCGAGTGCGTAGGTCTTGAATTCTTCGAAGACGACCTTTGTGGCTCAGTTGGTAAGAGCATTGCTAGCATAAGCCGGGGGTCACGGGTTCAAATCCCGCCGACGGAGCAAAAAAGTTTTTCAATGTTCCTGGGTCTTGGATGTGTGTTAAATATGTGTGTCATATAATAAAAATCTTAAATATGTGCATTGTATAAAAGAATTAAATATATTTCCGTTGTCTGGTACCTGTAACACAAGTCCTTCGGGTTGATGATTTTTTTATGTACCTAACATAGAGGAAATTTATTCCTAGCCAGTTGACGGACCTTTAATTTTTTTACATCTGCGTGGTCTAGTGGTACAGAGCTCTGCTCTTCACTCAGCGATCGTGGGTTTAATCCCCGCGTTGGCAACATGTTATTTCCAAGTTTGGTTTGGACAATGCAGGCTGATCACCTGATTGACCGACAAGTAAGATGTTCCATGCGTCGGATGGGCATGTAAAAAGTCGGTCCTGCGCCCTGATCTCTCACCATTCGTGACGGTCATCCGTCCCACTGGGTTATGAGAGTAAAGGAAGAGAGAGTGCTCTTGTGTACTGCACACACACTTGGGCACTATAAAATTACTCCAGCGTAACAGGCCCAGTTTCAATGAAAACGGCGACCGACACCGAAACCGGTGTGGGAGTTTTTATATTATTATACCAGCAAGCAACCGATATTGAAATTTTCTCCTACAAGCAAAAGGTTTTGTAAAGAATTTCCAACTAATATCGGTTTTTACGCCATAATGTTTTAGCGCTATAACTTCAACGAGTTCTACATCAGAATTTCCGTTGGAATTTCAAATCTCATGTCTGGAATAAAAACTCTCCTCAAATTCACCGAAATTTCCTCGGCATCAATCATAAAGTTGTACTAACGACCAACTGGAAGTTTGAACGCCAAGTTTCCGTTTCCAGTTGCCAACTCCCAATGACAGCTGACAATTTAGCAGTTTAATGGCACCAATAACTCCGCGTCAAACATTCCCGCTGAATCAACGTTGGCCATTGATTGATCACATTAATTGTAACTTACGTGGAAAGTGGTTAATTCGAACATAGCTAATTTTACATTAAAACATTTTTTATTCATAACACAAATGCTACATAGCTTTTGGTTTTAAAAATATTTTTACACCGTAAATTATTCTTTCCTCGGACTCTTCTAATATCTTAAAAATTGTAGTCAACATTTCTGAACCCCGTTTAAGATGACTTGATTAGCATAGGAGATGCTCCATTTCGCCCTTAAAATATTCCGATTTAAGTACAATTAATGTGACACTACAATGTTAACATTTTCAGCAACTGGAAAAAACTTAAGTTTATACTTAGTTTCGTTTTAAAATGTAGCAAAGACATAATAGAGCTATTCTACATCGTTGACATTTGTAAGAATATTCCTGGAACTTGTTGAAACAATATGCCAAGTAAAGTTCATTAGTAGTATGATGATTTTAAGAACATTAACATGCGGACTGTATAAATAGTCCCTAGTAAATGGTTTAATATTTCCTTCTTCTGCAACTTTTTAAAATCAAATTCTGAAAATATTTTCAGAATTTGATTTTAAAAAGAAAGAAATATTAATATATATGCTGCCACTACAGATCTAATCTATCATTATCGACTTTGTGTATTGTAATGTGCATAGCGTTTTATAAAACTAATTTTCACGAAAGACGCGTAAAAGCAATCTCTCCCGGCTAGTTAGTTGATATGGAGGAGCGTGGAACACCAATATTATTTTAAAATATGCTTACATCTTTCATATTTTTAATAAATATAACGCTACGCACATTACAATACACAAAGACAGTAATCATTCACAAAATACCCTTTTGTTTATGGTTGAACTCTGTATTTTTTTTAATACAATTGAATAGCCTGGTAACGAGTCCTTCATGCCAAGTTGAAGTCTGTGATTGAATTGAGAATAGAGTGTAGCTCCGAGGGATGACACTATGGATTTAAATATTAATGGTCGAATCTCGACTTCTAGGTAGACCTCGACTTTAATACTACAATAATGTAACCATACAATGTCTCGTTTAAAGTATAGAATTGCCAATAAACCAAAACACCGGACCAATCTACTTAGGTAAGTGATTTAGCGAGAGGCCGATGCCGACCAATATACTTATTATCCCCATGATACCGGCCATGGACTAGAAATTCTGACCTGCAAATCCTTGTTTGTTACTGAGAGCCGAGGGAGCCACTATAATCTGACAGGGAACAAAGCATAATTCAGCCTGTGGCTGAACTTATTAAGGGACCGCTGTCATTCCAGCGAGTAACTTTCAATTAGAATCCTTCCTTCAACCACTACGGGAAATGCGATAGTGTTCTTTATACTCGTTACATCGTCGCATTTCCTCGGGACTCCTCTCGAGTTCGCCCTATAAACGATCGATGTATCATCCGACATCATAAAAACCGTATCACCAGATTTGAAATGTTTAACATTCTTAACAATTAAACAAGTTGGAATTAGGATAACATCTATGTAAGACAAACTTTAGTGCTTAATTTATCTACTCGTTAGCGATTTCGGTTTTGCAGGGATGAGGTGGAGTGAAATTTCGCTGTGTAAGTTTTAATTGACATTTATGGAAGATCAGCAGAGGCGAGAGGATCGTTATATCCCTAACAAATTGCGATTTTATCGTTGTGCAATTTCAAAATGCATTTCAGCGGTCAGTCCATTCAGGGATCAAGTGATTGCTTCGTATTACTGCATTATGGATATAATGGTTTTATTAATTATTCGCGCAAATTATTTTCTCTATCATCATCACTTTATTTATTTGGACGTTAGTACAATTCTTAACTATAATATATGCAAATTGATGCTATCATGTTGAAAGGGTACTTCCAGATAGTAAATTATTTTAAGGTATTTGTCGTCTGAGGACAAATAAGAGGTAGATGTATAGCAAGGAGCTCTCTTATTAGCTAAATCAACTTCACTTTAACGGAATTCTTAATAACAGGGGTACTTAATAAATAAAGAGTACGTACACACATACACATTAACACACTTACACCTCATACACACACAAGATAGATAACTTCTCTAAATTGTATTAAGGTTGTTGTGGTAACATAAATTGATAGATAATCAAAATTCGAAATCATAAAAACTATTGTGAAGCTTCGTTCTCCCCACAGGCATCGCATAGTGTGGGGATCTAACTAACGAAGATTTTGTAAAATCATTTTTGATATATAAATTTGAATTTAATACTAGACGAGCGTTGCCTGATGATGATGATCATATCAAGAAATCTAAAGTACATTCAAGCGCCGTGGACATTTACAATGTCATTGTCAAAGAAGTGGAGTGTAAAGTAAATAATGTGACAATTGACCAAAACTAATGTTTGTTAATCCTCAAAAAATCGACAAGAAGCGTGGAGGATGGATTTGATTTGAGCAAACATTCAGGAACGTATTACAGTTACCGAAAATCGATAACTTATCGATACTGATAGACGGATCAGGACAAATTTATTTGTATCGCTCTCTTGGAGCTATCGTATTTACAACTATCGTATTTAGCTGGAATCCAACTTCTCTCACATTATTTTATACAACTGCAAGTAGCTAAACTTTTTGAAAAAAATCTTGTTGGGGATGAGTCCCATTCATCATCATTACGGTACCTACTTATGTTTTTGAAAAAAAGATTCCTAGGCAACGTTATTAAATCGCGTAGGTCCAGAATATCATTTGAGATTTGTTCATTTATCGATAAGTTGAGTCATCAGAGTGGGTTGTAAAATTTAACATGGCCAACACCGAGAAAATTACAACCGAATGCAAAAACTTGTTTTGGCTATAAACTTCTCTCAATAAACGCAAGCGACGTTACAATACACCATAAAACATTTTCCAACATAAAACACCGCAAAAGATACGTTCAAAATATAATAAAAGTCATTGACAATTTATCAAAAGGTTTTATGATACGCATTCAAATAAACTCGCTGCGCGGTGGTGTTATAGCCACACTAATAGTAGAATATTACCAATAAACTATTGAATACGATTTGTATGTGCTGGCTAATTTTTAGTAGAGATTTATTTTTGTAGGCACGGGGGATGTGGTAGTTTCGTAGATTTATAGAATGATGTAATTTTTAAAACCAAAATAACAATCATCATTCACAACAACATTACAACAACAAACAAAAAATACTGTGTTGTAATATATTTTTTACTATCTGTTTTAATGTGGTGTAATGTGTATTTGTGGCTGAATAAAAGTTATTATTATTATTATTATTATTATTATTATTATTATTATTATTATTATTATCATGAAGGTGAGATCATAATAAACACAACACGAAGTGACAGTTCCTGTTGTACAGAGTCCACAATTCCATACTAATGTTATAAATGCGAAAGTATGTCTGTCTATCCATCTGTCTGTTGCCTCTTCATGCTCAAACCGGTGTGGACCTAATTTGAGTCCCGGAGAAGGCCATAGGATACTTTTATCCCTGCAGAATATGCAGTTCCCGCGTAATACGAATTTTGGTGCAACAGAGTTACGGACACCGTGTAGTAGAATAATAATTATTAATTCTATCCATCTAACTTTTAATGCGGTAATGAAATAATATTCAGAATTATTTTAAATTTAAATTAACCAAGTATAAAATGCGGTTGCTAGTGAAAGTATGTGGTTGCTATGATATAGGCACAATAGAACATGTCGAAACATCACCTATGGAGTATGGACCGTATTCATCAATGTCCCCCAATCAACCAATTACAAAACTTGACAAAGAGGATTTAGCCCATTAGGCCATTGGAGGAAATTAACAATTGCTTGAACTCTAAATAATGTCGTCAAGTTAATTCTGACATGTCAGTTATCGTTTGAGTGGGTTGATTGACCTGTATTTAAATATCGAACAGTTTAATCGTGAGTTAATCTTGGTTGATTGATTTGTTTAAATCGGCGGTGGCCCAAGTGTATGTTCATGTATCTAATCAGTGTTAGGATGATTTCGATTACGCTATTGGGCATTTTTGACACAAAAAATTATATATTTTTTGGTATTATTTTAGGTATTTCTAATTTTACAAATAAATATATTTTACGTAAGCGAGATTTCCCTTCATTTGCGTTTCCCTACATCACAGAAAAGCGGCCACGTTGGAAATAAATTGACCTACTTTTGTCAAAAGTGTAAAATAAACTATTCTGTTACTTCCTCCTCGGTTTGAGTTGTCTCTCGCTAAAGTATCAAATCGATTTCACGCTAACTCGACTGACGTACGATATCTCAGAGTGTCGTGCGCCGTCCATAACAGGGGTATGGCGAATTGGATTCAGCCTTACGATTTTCCGGCCTGCCGGGCTGGTAAAACCAGTAGCACTAGCGACAATAGCAGGCTTAGCATGGCGACCGAGAAATACGAAAGAATAGACAAAACTACAGATAATTGGGACAAACTGAGAGATTTCCTTTGTTCATCCGCCAATTTGTCTATCTTAACGTACATAACATTCTCGGTCGCCATGAAAATTAATTAAAATCAAAATCTTTTTATTCAAAATCAGTGCTTTACGTACACTTTCTGAACGTCGAGACTACGGTTCACCGGTTCGGGAACTAGCCCGGCGAGAAGAACCGGCGTAAGAAACTTGCACGGGTCCATCTTTTACCTAAAAGATGGAAAATAACAATAATATGTCTTAAAACTCATTTAAGAAACAATAATTGTTTTAAATGCATAAGTAATTGTAAGTCAACGTAGATTGTAATATTTACATTGACTTACAATTACTTATGCATTTAAAACAATTAATGTTCATTAAATTAGTTTTAATGCTTGCTTAACTTACATACATTTTTAATGATTTTTCTTTCAGAATGTTTACATGTTGACCTATCACCGGCTCGAGAACTAGCTATAATATGAAGAATACAAATCTTTTTAGCCTCGTAGGGAAAATCGTTACATAGCTAGTTGACGGACCTGGGTTATGTGGTAATACGTTAATTCCATTTCAGTTGTAATATATATCGCGCTAGGTTTGACATAACTCAACCAACTTTCTTAAATACGCAACCTGGCTATGTTTCAGCTTCCCTGATTGTACAAATTGTAAATCATCTAAACAGTGATGTACAATCAGAGAAGTTGAAAGAGATACAGATCGTGGATCTAAGTAATTTGGTCGGGTTATGTCCCAGCCGGCAGATCACAATTTACATGGAACTGACATATTCCGACCAAATGCCGTAGGTCCGTCAACTGGCTCCCTTTCAATTTCCCCCATTATACATCAATATACATATATACAACGACTGAAATCGCCAATTTCTCGATGACGATTTTATTATGTTTGCAACGAAATATTATTTGCTTATCATATAAAATTATGCCTGCGTTCAAGCAATCCCGCGTGCATATTGCCAAAAATATCTTCATTTAATGTAATATAGCAACTCACGATGCGAAACGGTGTTGTAATAATTAATTTGTCATTCAATAAATATACCATGTCAATTTTTTTATTTTGTAAAAATACTTTGGAGAGCACTTCTGAATAATTTAATTCTTCCGTACCATATGTTTTCCACTTGCGAGATCCCGTTGTTTTACATTAGAGATTTAGAATATTCTTATGTTTAAGAACTTGTTAACTATGAAAAATCACAAATTGAATTAAAACAAGCCAAATGGGCAAATACGTAATTGATTGTAAAAAGTGAGTTTCATTAATGTTTAAACGTTCAATAAACGAAAAATCCGGGTACAGGAACTACTAAAATGCGCCATTTTTTTGGTTTTTTGGATATTTTTATATATTTTTAGTATCACTCTCACAGAAAATACAAATGTAACGACATCCATCAAGCCGTTTAGGCTGCAGAGCGTGCCAAACAAATATTCATACATACATACTATCGAAAAACAACCCTCCTTCTGGCGTAGCGTGATTGACAAAGTACTCATTACAAGTAAACTCTATTAAGACTTAAAATAGCCAAGGAAGCAAAAATTTCTGAAAATTCAAGTTCAGTTCTTGAAAGTGATAAAGAGTGTCCCCGATATGGGACATTAATAAACATGTCGTCCGCATCCCGTACTCGTGTAGGGATCTCGTTTTATGTTCGTCGACTAAGACGTAAGGAAGCAGCTGCCCTTCTTTGATCGTAACCAAATTTTGTTTACTTATTAAATAGAACTGTGTACGAATTCTTATTCCTCCTTGTTTATGTTGTCTATAATATATAGAACACGAGTATGGGAGGGATCAAATGAATTAAATTCGAATATTCAGAAATGTTCGCGATACATGGTGTAACAAATTATGCGATAATACTTTCAAGGATCGTATGTGTACCTGATGTAGAATTCACTGAGAAAGTAGCAGCACTGAAAGCGAAAAAATTTTCGGACCTGTATCATTATTGTTATTTAACTTTTACTATAAGAAATTAGATGGTGAGCAAGCAGACGGATGGACAGAGGTTACCTGATGGAAAGCAACATCCGTTGCCCTTAGACAGTTATAACATCAGAAGCGTTGAGCGGTGTTGCCAGGCGCAACATAGCGCAACGCTTATTCACGCCAGTTTTCCGTGAGGCCGTGAAATTTCTCCTGTGGAGCCGGCCCCTTCACTTGAGATCGAAAAATTTCTCATTGGGACACTATGTGTGTCTTCTTTCTTTGCCTCTATGTACCTGAAGTCAACCCCTTTTGGCCACGGACGCTCAATGTGCTTCTTGTGTCTATTACATATTATCGTCTACTAGCTGTTGCCCGCGACTACGTCCGCGTGAAACTTTATAAATTATGCCGTTTTCTACATCATTTTTTTATTACTGCTCGGCTTCTATTGGTGATGTATACAGCATATAGCCTTCCTCGATAAACGGACTAACCAACACAAAAATAATTTTTCAATTCTGGCCAGTACTTCTTGAGATTAGCGCATTCAAACAAACACACAATCAACATTTTTAGCTATTATATTAAAGATATATAATTTTAGTCATATTTCGTGATAACTATAGTAGTTAATGTGGAGCAACTTTTAACGAATGCACATCAAGAATTCTCCGAACGGAACGGACTGGAAATTTTTAATATGCAACGTTGCTCCGGGTAAACAATGTTCGTTCGTATTTTTTCCCGGTTTGGTAACTATTTGCAAACATTCAGAAGTTGGATGGGAACTTTTACTGACCTTTTTAATAGTTGCAGATTAATTAGCGCTGTTCTTGTTCGAGCAATCCTTTGGTCTTCATTGGAAGTCTGGAAAAATGCATTTCATATTGTAAGGTGAGTTAAAATATTTTAATAGGAGCGAATAGTTTTAAAAGCAGAAATTGTTCGCTTAGATTTTTTAAAGTATCATAATATTGCAAGCCAATTTTTAGTGTAATCGAACAAAACACCATGAACCTGGAATTATTATTAAAGAAAAGTATTTATCCTGTTTACTGTACAAAAAAAAACAGTAAAGTAATGAAGTTATAGATATTTAGCCTAAAGACTGCGAATGATCTGATTTGCGAACAGACTTTGCAAAAAAAAACATAAACTCAAACAAATATTTCTGAGGAAGTACGAAACAAAAATAATATGAAACATAAACTTGACAGTATAGTAGTTACTGGAGTACAAAATCAAGGAACCCCATCTGCAGGTTATAAAATTAAATACAGAGCATTAAAGAAAATTGTAAGCATTTTGCAAACTGTTCCATATTGTATACCTCGTCACCTATCTTGATTATATCTACATGAAAATGTAACTGTTATGGAATTCCATTAAACACTCCCAAGTTTGTACAGCGGAAAGTTCGTTAAACATATCAATAAAGTCGTAAGGGTCTCGCATATGTTTCCATTTGTAGCACTCTCAAAGGGCGAAGCTTTCTCTCGTTACGGTCGTTTGTATCCTAAAAGCATTACGGAACCCGATTGATTCCAGTTAGGCCATATGCATAATACATACGACCTTACAGCCAAAGGTCGAGCCTATAAGCATATCGCATGAAATGACAATTCGTATGTATTACATCCTTGTCATCGGTCACTGTTTTTGAAATGATTCTTCCTGCTTTGCTGATATAAGTCAATACGATTTTAATCATACTACAGTTCGCCCTATGGTCGAAGTTCGACTATAAATATTTAAAATATTTAATTTTAGTGAGGTATAAAAAAAACTATAATCTTTTCTCAATTAAATCGCAGACTACATTTTGGCATAATCTCGTTACCGGGCCATTAAATTTTATTAAAAAAAAACACAGACGTAAACTATAAATAATTGAATATTTCGTGTATGATTATCGTGTTGTGTCAAATATTGTAGTGTGCGTAGCGTTTTATTTATTAAAGATATGTAAGATAAAAGCATATTTTTAAATATTATTGGTATTCCACGCTTCTCCTCCATATCAACTATAACGGGGTGAAATTTCGTGCTCTTACATTAACGCGTCTTTCGTTCAAAGGAGTACAAATTTTCCCGATCGCGTATTAATATATAGATCAAACTGATCCTAGTCAGATATGTATCGATCTTATGATCTGATTTTTAATATCTTCACCAAATTACCAGCAATTTCTTAAAGCTTAAGATGAAAAGTAAAGTACAGTTAGTCATTATCTAAAAAATAATTTTATATATTTCAGCGCTTTTATAAGCTAAGTGATGTAGTTTTTGCATGGATTTTTTTTTTCATTATACCTCCAATTCGTTGCAGGTATAATGAAAAAAAAATTCGGAATTTATCTGCATACAGATCAGTGAATTCTCTGCAAATAAATTACTTTTTTTTCTCTCATATCTTTGATCCTTTTAGGCTTGTCATTTCATCAACTCATCAAAAAATGGCATGGAATTCTCGACGCAATCAATTGCTCCATTATCGATCTAAACTACTTCTTACACGGATAAAAATAGAGTCTCTTTTCTCGTTCGTATCATAATCTCTCAATCAAAGTATCTTATTTTGCCAACGCTGGCAAATTGTACCTAATCTGACTGTCCCTTCATCCGGATACGAGACCCTCATGGTATTATCCACCAAGCAATCTATAGGGAGAGACGATGCAGCGATTAGCGAATGCGCCCACTGAAGCGTATACCGGCGTCCGATAAGGCTCCTGATAAAGCCTAATGCAATGCTATCCGGCTTTCCGCACATAATATTGATTTTCTACCCCAGTAATTATTCGGTATACACTGCGGAGCCGGATGCAGCGGGCGCGAGTCGCGGGGAAACAAAAACGCAATGTAGATTATGGTATCAAATGAAACATTCCATGTTTCATTTGATACCGTGCCATACTGCAGTATGCAAATGTAAGGAATAATTTGCGTTCTTTTATTGCTTCGGTTGTTTGAATCTATACATATAATAAAACAGTAAAATTGGAGTGTCTGTACATTTAATATTTTCACAAAAAAAAATAATGGAACTAAGGAACTGTAACAGAACGCATATCGACAAAAAAATATTGTTTATCGGTTTGTACACGCTAATCTCAGGAACTACTGGACGGATTTGAATAAATATTTTTTTCTTTAAGAGCTATTAGGTCTCGGCAACATATTAGATACTTTTTAGCCCGGGAAAATGTTTGGTTCCCGCGTTACATACGAATTTTCGCGCCCACCAACTAGTTACAAATAAAGTATACCTTCTGTGTGTTTTGAGCGTAAGTCATGATTACTACACTAGCGATTTACAATCTCCTTCGTGCATTTTACTGGCATAATAAGATAATGAGCCACTTGTGGAATATGCTTGTAGGTTTTATTAAATCTGTAGGTTGCTTTAAGGCTTATGCATGGGCTAGCGGGGTAAGTTTAACCTCTTATGAGGATTTTAAAACGTTAAGCACATTAGCCAAAAAAATATTTGTTATAGAATGATATCCATTCTTTCATTACTAGCGAGGACTTTTTCCTTGAGCTTATAGTCAGTCAGAAAAAAAATGTACCGTGGATATCAAATTTTTGTAAACAATTGAAATAACTACGAAACTGATCGGTTTGAAGCATTAGCCAAAAAAAAAATGATATAAAATGATCTCCATTCTTTCATTACTAGCGAGGACTTTTTCCTTGAGCTTATAGTCAGTCAGAAAAAAAATGTACCGTGGATATCA
>JAOTAV010043757.1:0-17479 GCA_026546445.1 Cyclargus thomasi
CGCCATGAACTGAGGGTGCAATTTGGATTGCATCAAAGTGCACCTTTGCGTGATGTTTGTTCCCGCCGTGTAGAACACCTATTAGAATTGATCTCTACTAATTAAAATTTATCAACTTCAATACAAAATAATTACCTTTACAATTATAACAACATAATATTGTAATCTAAGGGCCTGGTTCACGAGTTACTGTTAAAGTTTCTGTTAGGCTATCCACAACTTTTTTGACAGATTCTCTATACAAAGTCTGTCAAATAAAGTTGCATCTGCCAAATAAATAGAATATCTGACAGCGGTGAAACAGGCCCATTAATATATTGTATTTAATTAATTTATTATTCATTTTAATAATCATGGTTAAGTAGATCTCACAAAGTAATTAATAGTAATTTGAAGACATAAGTGGGTAACTAACACTTCAAAAGCTAGCGGATTTTTGCGTAAATGGACGTCTTAGGACATGAAAAGTGAATTGAAATTAAAATGATACAGATTTGATTTATAACTAGAGAAACAAGCTAGATAATAAAATCGCAAAATTACAAGATTTATCGAAATTTTATAGAAAAAATATAGTATTTTTTTTAAAGTTGTAAAATAATAGATATTCGCTTTTACAACTTATGTCTTCGTTTATTACAAAGTTGTTTAGTCATTTTAAAACTATGTCGTTTTTCCCGCAGCTTTGTTAGTCTAGAAATGTTTCTGTCCAACTGGAGTTTCAAATAAGTCATACTTAAACTTGATCAAATCCTCCAGGCTGTATGCTAGTCGCAGGACTCGTGTTGGACTCCGCCGTGACCCATGAGAAAAGCATCCGATTGGAGACATCAGCCTCCGCTCTGGTGTGGATAGCCAACGTCGCCAGCATATGGCTGATGTGTGCTGTTGGTATACTCGGAGCGCCATCACGTATAAGATGTGTTGTAAATGTACTCGCTTGTGTCAAAAAGGTACCTACTTTTATTTAGAAGACTAGTATTATTGATGTCATGGGTGGCTTACATTTGTTTACAATTTGACAGAATTATAGTTTGCGCATAGGCGTATAAAGAGACATGTGGGGGGTTTCGTGCCCACCCCAGAATGATCTGGAGAATACTTGAAAAATGTATGGTTATAGCGCGATAAACGAGTTTTGGCGCATCGGAGTTGCGGGTGTCATGTAGTGTCTAATTTTTTTTTTGTTACTGGCCAAAGCCACAGACAGTGTAGATACTAGTTACTAAGCTCAAGTTAAAGGGGGCTCAGCTTAACAATTACTCTAGTTTTTAACCGACTTTCAAAAACGAGGAGGTTATATGTTCGGTTGTGGATATTTTTTATGTATGTTCATATTTATGAGCTTATGATAATATTTGATCACAATGGGAAGTAAAATATTCGGTTTCTTCAGCTTTGATTAGCACGCTCAAATTCAACCCTACGAAAATCTTTCCCATGTGTACTGACGATACTTTCGACTTAGTAATTAGTATTTGTCTTGTTACAGATGAAAAAAACCATTGGAAACATTAATTTGACTAACAAAAATAGTTCTGATAAGCGGTTACGCCTATATTGCACTTTGTCGTTTATAACTAATATTGTACTTTTACTCTGTGACATATTTATATACGTAGCCAGTATAATTGAACACGAAAAAGACGGTATGTGGAATAGAATACACAAGTCATAATTTAATTTTACCACCGTACATAAACAGAACTAGTTGCGCGCGAAAGGATCCTTTCGCGTGGTAACAAATATAAGAATTGTTATTTTCTATAACAAATTTAAATGAATATCACTCCTAGTCACCTCTAAACAACACGCAATTAACTTTTTTAAACTCTAATAAGACTAATATGAGTAATTAATTGATCACAGTACAATGAGTCCAACCGTTGTAGTGCACGCCAGGTATCAGAGATAGCGTTGTATGTGTAATGATTTTCCGTTTTCCAAATTCAAAAATTCTATAGATGGTATTACACAATTTTAGTGGAAAAAAAGATTTTGATCATTTATCCCAAACACGAGTATTTCAGTAAAAGTTTTTGTAAAAATCAAAGTGTTATTCTTATTAGGATTTATCGGAAAAAAGGGTTGTTTGATATAATTAAATACAATGTGTCCAATTCGAAGTATAATTCATTTGCTATCTTTTAAATGATACTTAATTTTTACATTGTGTATGTATATGTGTATTTATAATAAACATGTATATGTATTATATTTTTTTTACTTACTATTTTTTTTTTTTCTTTATCATAGCACATTCACTTCATGTCGTAAATTATTATGTTTCCTCTATCCGTGGTTGCCTGGAAGATATTACTAGTTAGTAATAAGGCCGCCCTTGTGTTATACTTGTGTTTTTTTCTTTTAAATGTTGTTTGTATTAGTATCAATATGTGCACAATAAAGAGTATTTATTATTATTATTATTACTTCTAATACTAAATAGAGGGACAAAATCATATTTCCTATATCTTACTAAATGGCAGTTTTATACATTTTTTATTAAATAGAAAATAGTAGAAATACTCATGATCAAGTATGAAAATTAAAAAAAATTCAATTCCAGTTCAATTTTGATAAAAAAACAAAAGACTGTGTCAAAATAATGTTGCTTGTCCAAATAAATACAAGGTTCAACTCATAGTAGCCAGACAATAATAGATAAGAATTAGGGGCGTTCTACGTACCTTGAAGGTAATGAAAGGGCCGAGTACGAGTTTTCTAAAGCGAGCAGATGGGTAACCTGGTGGAAAGCAACTGCCGTCGCCCATGGTCACTCGCGACATCCAAAGAGTCGGCCTTTGAGGGATTAGGGAAGTTGGGACACCTGTAAATTCGCTTACCGAACGGAACACAGCACAACGCTATTCCACGCCAGTTTTCCGTGAGGCCGTGATATCACTACAGTCGAGCCGGCCCATTTGTGCTGAAGCATTGCTCTCCCACGGCAATGAACATTCGTATTATGTACTTGAGATCGAGAAATGTCTCATTGGCCAAATTAAAGGCGTGTAGCCTTTAATCGGGTTTAAACCTGCACCCTCTCGAGTGCGAACCAAAGATCTTATCCACTAGGCTACGGACGCTCTTTTTATTTTAGATTTAGTTCAAAATTTAATACATATTAAGTTTTAATTATTTTGCATTAAAACAAATTCAAAAAGAGATTATTATTTCAGGGAAAGTTCTGGTATTGTACTCGGCGTTTTACTTCCAGTACTTATGTTTCACGTTGTCCGCATGCCAGTTCATAGTGATCGCGTCAGAGGTGCATAGCGTGATGATGATGATTACCGAAAGTTTGAAAGAATTGTTAAATTTTGTGAATACTGGTCGTAAGTAATAGCTTCAACGTAACGTACGAAATTTGTAGTTAGATCCGGTAAAAAACTTTATCAAAAAAAATTTAATTATCTTGTAGTTGGTATCACCTCTTTAACTTCGTGTAGTTCTAAATAACTAAACAATTAGGACTTGCGATGATTTTTTTGTAATTCTCAATTAAATTGACAAAACCATACCACAGATTACTAAATATTTATTAAGTAAACCATGTGACCGCTCCTTATAAATAACCATGCGTAGCATTTTGAGCTTTGTGTGCTTACCTACTATTATTAAAATTGTGTTTCAGATACGATTAATAATATTTTTACACACGGATATTTAAAAAGAAACGAAAGAAATATTGCATACGTTAATAACTTTACTGGCGATATACCACCAGCATTTACAGGTAGTATCAGCAGACTTTGAATTAATTTGAATGCACGGTAATTAATTTAATTACAAAGTAATTTGAATAGATTATAGTAAATTACTTTGCAACTCTGGTAATATAGCGTATATGAAGTTATAAACGTAATATTTAATTGTGAATCAATCTGAAAACTTCGCTGTTAAATATTTTGGTTTTCAACATAATTATTACTTTAAACAGAGTATTGTATAAAATATGTAATTTGATTTTGAGTTAATTGTTTAGATCAGAATTCGTACTGTTTGTGGGAGAAAGATTGGGAAGGGGGTAGACATTAGACAGGGGGCAAAAAGTAGACGTACCTTAATGCTGAATAAGTTCCAGTAGTGTTGGCTAACGTCCATCGTCCAGGTGGGTCATTAATGTGGTGGTGGACGTCTGCCGCACAGGAAATGGACGCATTTTTGCGGTCTGGTTACATTTTTTTACAATTATTCTGTAACTGATTCTATCACAGGAAAGTACACGAGCAAGCTGGCACCGGTCATGCACAATCTGGCAACTGGCTTCGGTGAGTGCTGCGACCTGGTGCGCGACGTCAACGAAGGCTTCGGTTTACACCTGCTGGTGGTGATCATGAACTACTTCTTGGAGTTAATCGTAACGCCGTATTATTTGATGAGTACTATAAGTACGTAGAGCTGTTTAGTGCCTAAAAGCAGGTCTTTAAGAAAATACGTCTTTGAAGTCAAGTCCCTGAGACTGTAACATGGTGATCACAATATGATGACGCATGTGCTAACAGAGAAGTTTAAAAGATTGGCAGACCAACTTAATTTGGTCCAGTTACGTCAAACCCAACAAAATTAAGTAGGTCATCTGTTGATATGATATTATTTTCCATCAGACGTCCCAGCAGCGCGACGGGACTGGATGTACTTGTCCCTGCAGGTGGCGTGGGCAGTGTACCACCTGGTCTCTCTGTGTGCTGTCGTCCAGCCCGCTTACTCCACGCAGCTCGAGGTCAGTCTGAATTCGGAAGTGGTAAACGGTTTTTACTAGTATTCTAGCCAATTTTAGTTGCAATCGTCTGTTTAAATATAAATGGTATGTCCATATTAATATGTTCATTGATTGTGTCATTGCGTGACAGAAGTAATTTATTTTATTTTATTTTACCATTTATTTCGGGCAATCTCCTGAAGACGACTTTACATAAGTAATATTACAGTATGCAATTTTAACAATAAATTGCGAGTTTCTTACGCCGGTTCTTCTCGCCGGGTTAGTTCCCGAACCGGTGGTAGACATCGTAGTCTCGACGTTCAGAAAGTTTACTTAAAGTACTTATTTTGATTAAAAAGATTTTAATTTTGATTAATCTTTTCAACTCATCCTAATTTATCTCTTGACAACCATAAGAACTAGAAGGGTGCTAGAATACAAACGACGCCATTTAAAAGTTTGATGCGTTCTAAATATTCCATCGCGTTTAACATTTTAAGCAGATGTTCGAGTTTGTTTTAATTGATTATTTAAATTTCTTCCGGGCCCTACCGGGAATCTTGTTCAAGTTATAACTGAGTGCAGAGCAGTAGCCGCTTTAGGGGTGGAGAGAGTGGGCGACCTCCGAAAACGTCAGGTAAAAAGGACGGAACATTTACTAATATTATAAATGGAAAAGTGTGTTTTTTGGTTTTTATTTTACGCCCTAATGAAGTAACGAATCGATTAAATTTGGCAAAACATACTACTAAGTCTTATACCAGACGTACCCTAAGTTAATTCTTAGGCACTTTTAGGTTTAGCGGTGCTGAGGCGAATGGTATTCAAATAATTGGAATAGATTTATGCGTTGACGTTGGTCACACCTTTTTCAGGTTAAATTCGAATTCAGGATAGAGGGTGACATTTCTGAATAATGTACTACTAGACTGCGAGCGCAAGCACACACACACAAACACGAACCCTAGTGGATTCTGAATTGACATAAATACATGATACATCTCATATACAAACTCATTCACGCTTCAGTACCTTCTTACCTTTTTATACTTTGTATGAAATAATTTAATTTAAGAGCCTCCAGGTCTTTTCTTAAATTATATATTTTTGTATCTATGACTTTAATATGCAGTGTGTTCTGAATAAAGAAAATAAAATAGACATCGAAGGGCGGTTCGCATATGCTAGTTTGCAATAAAACAACTGGTTACACTGCCAGGTGTGATGGCTGAAGTAACAAAAAACTTCTGGGTAGGCACTAGGTCTATTATTCTAACCAAAAAGATTAGAATAATAGACCGGGGATATGTTTTTGGGTTAAAAAAAAAAATTTAAGTTATAATTGTTTGCGTATAAAAAAATATTTTGTATTCTTTTGGTCGATAGCTTTCGGGGACTTTTCTTTTTGATTGCTATTGAAAAAATCCAAGTTTAAAATTTATCCTTAAGGAGGTTAGTAGGATAGTAACTAATGTGTGGACGCATTTTGTGTCAGATTCGTCTTCGGATTTCCTATTAAGAGGATTGTGTAGAGCCGCGAGCGTAGGTAAATGGGTATTTGGAGAATCGTACTCTGTCTCAACGCGCGCGGCCCCCGGCCGGGCCCCCGCACATCGCGTACACTACATGCACGCATGTCGCGCGCGCGTGTGTGTGCGTACACATGAATCACAACTCACAGAGAGCCTAATAGCTATTAAACAAAAAAAGATTCATTCAAATCCGTCCAGTAGTTCCTGAGATTAGCGCGTACAAACAGACAACTTTTTTTGTCGATGTGTTCTATTACTGTTCCTTAGCACCCCCATATTGATTATTTTGTAAAAATATTAAACGTATACTCCAATTTTACTGGTTTTTTTTATGTGTATAGATGGCAATTTTATTTCCGCAAGTGACCGCTAGAGGCGCTGTAAAATGTTGCCATACTAAAAATTAGCATAGTCACCATCGACAAAAACTATTGCTATATTGCTATTGCTTTAAACTCATGCTGAAGCCACAGGTCAAGTTACATTTTTACCCATCCCGTAAAAAGCGAGAAATTTTCACTTTGCATTAGCGTGATTTGGCCTCCAACAATTCCTGCGGGACCCCAAAACAAAGTAGAAATAAATCTAAAGTGCGAACACAGCTGTCCTTTTATTTACTCGGAAAGTTGTGGAATGCTTTCGGCGATACTTTCCGGGGCAGGCTTTGCAACTGTTTGTGGAACTATCGACAGTCGAAAATGATAGTCTTGAAGTTGACACCACAGTATATTATGTCATACAGTAGGGTCACTTGATTTACTCTTAGGCCGAAAACAAAATGTCACTCGCAATATTACGGATACGAACAGGCATCTAGATGGTAAACGTACATTGAGGTGTGCAAACTATAAGACGTAAGTCGCGGACGTTTTTGTGGGGGCTGTCGGCCGCGTCAGTAAGTCGCGATCGACAGTTTTTTCAACTTAGGGCCCAGATTACATTTAATTAAATACAGTAGCGAGTTAATAAAATGACCAGCTAAGTGTTAAGGGGCGCGCTTAACTCGCCAAAAATAGGATCGCGTTCTATGAGTACATCAAGTTACCATACCGTAGGCAGTGACTCGTGACACACAATAACTTAAAAAAACACCACTTTATTATATATAATTAGGTGCAAGTTTTTATTTTTTTCTATGCCACTTAAATGCGGCTGTGTCATGGGCAGCTAGACCAATGTCGTTAAAAAAATACAAGTTATTGCTTATGTCATAATACGGTATTTACTTTGTGTCTTTGCCGCTGGCAGCGAGAATTGATACACGAGGCCAGTTTTTCAAGCCAGGATAGTAAGCTGGGTCAGTGAGCTGTCAAACTAGTATTTCTGGCTTAGAGTTGACAAAACTAGCTTCATTTCTGAGGTATTATTTATAAATCTAAGTAAACTCGTTGACAAACCAGTATCAACTAGCCAAGACAGTTCAGAAGAGAACTGTCTTAAAAGGCTATAGTCGGGGAGGTGAGAGTGTCATTTCTGTAGTTAGTAACTCGAGCGTCGTAGAGATCTAAGTACGTTTTATAGATTAGGTTAAAAAAACAAGGCATTTTTTTAGCGGTGGGATAAGATGCTACATCGATTTTAAGGTTATAAAAAAATGAATTTCCTTAAAAAAATCTTTAAATTTTAGACAGCAGGTTGCGGTTTGGATGTGACAAAAATATCTGGGAAGCTTGGTTATGAAAATATGAGGCTTTGTTGTGCTATTTTATTACAGGCTTACGTAAGATAAGTATTTAAATAATAAATTAATTTTGACGACCTCTGTGGCTCAGTTGGTAAGCGCGTTTGTAGCTTAAGCCGGGGGTCGCGGGTTCGAATCCCGCCGACGGAGCAAAAGTTTTTCATTGTTCCTGGGTCTTGGATGTGTATTAAATGTGCGTTTTATATAATAAAAATCTTAAATATGTGTTTAGTATAAAAGTATTAAATATATTTCCGTTGTCTGGTACCTGTAACACAAGCCCCTCTGGTACTTACCATGGGGCCAGACTGACGTGGTGTGAAGCATTCATATATAAAAAAAAATTAAAAAAAATGCTTTATATGGAAGTGTTATTTGGAGTTTTTTTAACACACCCTGTGTGGTGTCTACTGTATTTTTAGGCTGCGACTGCACTAGAGGGAGGGTTATGTAAGAACATAATCGGGTAAAAACCCGCCTGCCCCGATGTATGTGTAATTTTTTGTATCAAAATGAAGGGCTTTAAATAGCCATTCTAAAAATATACATAACTTAATGTTTAAATTGCAATGGTTACTGCAGTCGGGTTTTCTGTTTTCGGACATTTAGCTTGTTTAATAAATCTTTTACTTCATGGAACTCAACTAATAGGAAAGATAAAAAAGAAAACAATTTCCTTTATGGCTCTTGTTTCATAGGTCTTAGTCTAGACTCTAGGCTGTAATCGGCTTAATGGTGATTGCTGGCCATCTCAGGTTTCCGACAAACACTAACATGGGACTGATATTTACAAGCACTACCGCATCATTTCTGAGAAATACTATTATACGAACTTTTGCACTCAGAAAGTTATTGCTTTTAGCGAGTGGTTTCTGGAAATATAATTTTTGTGTTCGAATTTTTGTAACGGAGACGTTGGATGTAGTAACCGATAAGACGCTGGTTTTGGATTCGTGCCAAGTTTATGAGAATTTTGACTAGGGTATAGCTATTCAGCAAGGCAACAAAGTAAATAGTGGAAAATGTAAAGGAGACTTTCCTATCCTCGTGTCACACGATCGCGAAAGATTCAAATAAAATAGCTCTTTATGATCTAAGTTTAATTTGCCATTTACCACTATAAAAACTGATAGCATCCATCGCTTATCCCTTGTCGGTAAAAATTCAACCTAACATCTATAGTTCACGAACAACAAAAACCAATGACATCCAAGCCAATTAGTCCACAGAACGTAACGTCACAACTTCGAACTCCACCGATACATAAATTTCCAACTCTCAAACGTCTACGCCATAGGATACAAAAGTTTTTGTTTCCTTTCGCGGTACTGGGTAGAATCAACAAGCATTATTCTTGGCAGGGGGAAACAGTTGGTAATTGAAAACAGCTGGCAATGGACAGAAGTTTGACCGCTCTGTTTTTATTCCTCGCCGTTGTTGTAAGTTTCATGTTTTTAATTCTCGCGGTATCTCTAAAGTTTTTGAGTTCGGAACGAACTTTTTCGTTACTTGAATGTTGGGAGGAGTAAGTGTTCTCAACTGTGAAATGTTTTTAAGCCTTGCTGATCTATACTAATGATATAAACTGGAGAGTTTGTTTGTTAGAACGCGCTAATCTCAGGAACTAGTGACAGGAATTGAAAAATTATTTTTATGTTGGTTAGTCAATTTATTGAGGAAGGCTATAGGCTAAATGACATCACACTACAACCAATAGGAGCCGAGCAGTTATCAAAAAATGTTGTAAAATCGGGATAATTTATAAAGTTTCGCGAGGACGTAGTGGCGGGCAAATGCTATATATAAACGTGAAAGTGTGTGTATGTCTGTATGTTTGCTGTTCAAGCGATGGATCGCTGAACAAGTTTTAATTGATTACTAAGATACTTTTATTCCGTGGAACTTACTTCTTCGTTTATTTATTTTCGCAATATAACCAGAATTGAAGACATAAGTAGAAGAAGCAGATAACTAACATTTAAGATTCTGCTGAACTTTTGCGTAAATATACGAACTAGGACCAGAAAATGATTTGAAATTAAAAAAATTGGATTCGATGTACACCTAGGTACACCAGCTAGACAATTAAATAGGCAAGTTTGTTGATTTGTTGCACTCTTATAGGAAAAAAAAATTACTCAAAAGTTGTAAAATTAAGTTATCTGCTCTATCCACTTCTTTAATTTTCAGAATGTGAGACTGTAAACTTAGATTGGAATGTGTAGAATTTGCTCTAAGTTATTCCGATTTTTTTAAAATTATATAATTGCGCGTCACGGTGAAAAGAAAGGTTTAAGATGTCTTGAGACTTCCTCTTATTCCCTAACTGCATGCAGGGATCCTGGCAAGGGATGGAGGAGAGGAATGAGAGGCGTCGGGACCCACAATATAGCAGCAAGCGGCACATGCTGCCCCGAGATACCAGGAGACCAGCACCGGGCAGGGAGATGAGGAAGAAGGTCAGTGGAAAAGGTTACAACAGGCTTCGCATGATGACCCAGTGACACGAGAGAATAGACAAGCTGATAGATTGTTGGGATAGACTGACTGAGATTTCCTTTGTGCATCTGACAACCCGTGTTGTCCCGGGCTAAGAATAGAACCATCCCATCTCTAACCTATGGGTGTCGTAAGAGGCAACTAAAAGATACTGACCCGATAAAAGGACAACATCTTCCTTCGCGTTTAGGCGCCGGCTACCGTTTCATGGCGGTATAACTATGAAGATTTCTGGAATGCTATAAATGCCACAATTGATAGTGGCCAGCAGCACTATTAGTTAAAAGCATTCCAGCCTGCGGTTACCAAACCGTTTGCCAAGCGTGGTGACTATAGCAAATCCCCCCCTGCTGCCCAAGATCGGGATGGTTGGCGCTCACTGGGGGAGGCCTACTTTCAGCAGTGGACGGCAATTTGTATATCCTGCCGTAGAGAGAAATATTTTCTCGGTCGCTATGCTAATGCTAAGGTAGCGGCTTCTCAAAGTTTATGATAACTTGATTATCTCTCGCTTTTACACACTGTATACTTTACTTATATATAAGTACTAGTTGACCCCGCAGACGTTGTCCTGCCGAGCTATTTTGTGAATCTAAACCATTCCCAGATCCTCTTGAACACACACAAAACATTTCATCAAAATCGGTCGTCGTTTAAGAGAAGTTCAGTGGCATACACACTCACAGAAGAATTATATAAATTAGGACAAGCGGACGCCTGCAACACCATTACCCTAAAATTCGTTTATCGAGCGTCGACCATATTATATTTATTTTTTTAATAAAAATATCCTATGTTCTATAAACTCAGGAATGGTCCTTGGGCCCACAGTATCTCAATATACTTGAATGTAAATAAAAAAGAGAAATAATTTTTTGTAAGACTAAAAGACTATCCCTGATAATGTTAGGGGAATGTTACAGACACACTTTCGCATTTTTATTATTAATGATAGTGTGTATTAAAGTTTAAGTTTAGACTAGTCACATTTAAAAGTCTCCTTTTAAAATGTGCGCGTGGTGTACAAGATTGTCTTCGCAAATTTTAAAATGAACTTTTACAATGAACAACAAAAGTTCGATAATACGAAATAATTCAGAAAAAATCTTTCAGACACCAGGGTATCTGACGCCACTGCAAGAAGAGGAGATGGTCGATGACGAAATAGTCTCAGTATCAGTCGGCCCTCTGCCACTACCCATGACAGCACCAGGTCAACGATCTCGGCTGAACATGGACAAGTTTCTCAAACCAAAAACCGAAAACACGTCAAGTGCTAAAGCTGTAAGATTCATCAAGGACATAATCGTTGAAGTAGCAAAAGACCTGCTGACACATGAAGTAAGCGAAGAATTCATATTCGGACAATACATAAGCAAGGCGATGAAGAAAATCAAAGAGGAATACAAAACGAAGATGCAGCTGGAGATACTGGATCTGATAAAGCATTATCAACACAAAAACGACAGTAGGAAACCGGAAGATATAACAACTGTCAAACCGAAAAGACGAACCAACGAAACTGACGAGGTGTGGACAGATTTCACGAATTTGGAGAACATAGTTGGTTGAATTATATACTGTTATAACTACATTTAGGGTACCGAGGTTTGAGTATTCAGTTGAACGTATTAAAATGTTGCATTTTGTTCTTTTGCTTCCATACTTTTTTTTCAGCTATTGATCTAGTGATCTTAATCATTTGCGATCGTAATATATCTGTTATATAAAAATAAGTCTGGTTTTCCTTTCTGACGATTTAACTTTGGACGCATCAATTTCCGCGGTTTAGAATTCGTTAGAAAGGTGTCGGGCTCCATGAGGTTTGTAGCAAAAATCAGGACAAATTAAAGAGAAAAGTTACCACGCGGAGTCGCGGGCAGCAGCTAGCTTAGCAAAAAACTAAAACTTGTTTAAAAATCATTCGTAGTTTATTACGAATTTCGTTTCGTCCCTAAAAATGACGCGTTATTATTAATATAATCGTAACTAGTTACTACGATTATATTATAGGTAAGATAAATAATAAACCAGACCCTAGCTTTAGGTTTTATATTACTAGTGTCTGGTTTTATATTTTAAAAAATAAGAATTTTTAAAACGATAAAATAACGTTTTGGCTTTAATCTTTATAATATTCCATCATAAACGATTCATCTCAAAATACTTCAGACACAGTAAAGGAATTATACAGTTTGTGCACTCCCGTCCTGTGTTTAAAATTGTGACCAAAAGTCAAAAGTCAACCAAGAGCACATGCTAGGGCTGCCTCTTGGTTGACTTTAATTACCCCACCGAAAGTGGATACCTACTGTTTTTATATAGTACTGTTTTATATACTACTGTCTACTAGGTATGCTTCAGGTTTTGTGTTTACTGTTTATACGTATTACATTATTTTTAAACGGTTTTTTATTTAGGTTTCCCAGTTTGTTTATTTATTTGGCGGCACAAATTTAGTAACTCAAATTTTACCCTCTTCCCTTCAAGTAATTGATCTGAAATTTGTTTTTCTGGCATATAAAAAACGAAATATATAATTTCGTTCAATATATAAATTCTCTCAATAATACGAAATTCACGGATGTATGTTTTCGACTCGAAATTATTATTTTACTATACTCTATAAGTACTATATAGGATAGGTTTTGTTCACGTCTACCGCAAACTCAAAATAATAGTATTTATTTATCATTGTTAATAATTATTATTTATCTTACCTTTCGGAATTTCCTGGTAATTTAAAAAACGGAAACCCGGAATAAATCCGGGTGCGTCAATGTTGCTTTTAGGCAACCATAAACAGCACAATACACGTTATGATTTTTACGCTTATTATAATTTTCTATAATATTTCAAACGTCACCATACGCTCGTCACTGTGTATCACTCGCGACTTTATCTCTACCGAGATTCTACCGAGATCGAGGCGCGTAGGTTTGACAACTTTCCGGCCGTTTACATCCGGATGAGATGAGATGAGAGGACTCGTATATGGAGTGCACATTCTGTTATGTAATTCCTGTTCTGTGCTTCAGAGTTGTCACAGATAATCAATCCGGCTGGCAATAACGTCAAAGTTGCAAGATCTTTTCCAAAGAATAATCCCGCAAAGTTTCGTTTGAATCGGCCATAAGTTGAAACCTTCCAAACAAACCTTTAAAAGATTGATTGGTATACATAAATAAGAAATGAGGGTTCCGCAAAATAAGCCGCAAGCGTTTGAATATTTTATAACGAACCCCAGAGCATTTCAAAGCTTGATAAATACGGGATCAGATTCTTACCAACGTTGATAGATCAAATTGAAAATAAAAACGATACCTTTATTGTCTATCAGATAGAATAGTTGAAAAAGAAACCAAAAAACTTCGGAAAAAATTTTAAATATTGAAAAAGATATTAATTGACTGACAAAGTGATTTATCAACGCACAGACCAAAGCACTGGACGGACTGAAATTTGGCATGAAGGTAGATGTTATGATGTAGTCATCCGTTATAAAGAATTTTATAAATTCTACCCCCAAGATAATAAAACTGCTGATGAAAGTTTGCATGAAAATACTTGTTAACACGAGCGAAGCCAGGGTTTTAGCATTAAAACCTGTAAGAATACAACTACGAGTTTTTATTTCAATGTCTTTTTCAATGTAATTTTCAACTTTTTTAACAAAAATAAATTATACTCTAAAAGCTGAAAATCGTCGCTTGTGAAACAAGCGACAAACCTTTTGAAAACCATCTTTAAAATGACTACGATCTCTTAAGGAGTCTTATATATAATCATATAGGTTATCTGATATCTCCGTTTGAGCTAGCATTGTTACTAGAAGAGCTAGCCAGCCTAGATCACTAATTTATTGTAATTGACCCTACAAATAAGCTGTAATCTGAGATTGTGACTATCTTATCTGTACGAGCTCTGCGCTGCGGTTTCACCCAGTAATATACAAAGATACTTACTATACAGAATTAAATATTTTAACCAAATCAAATCATTTTTATTTCGGGCATCTAAGACCTATATTATAAACTAGTTGATATCCGCAATTTCATTTGCGAAAATTTGTATATCACGCGGGAACCGTACATTTTCCCAGGATAAATAAAAAGTATCCTGTGCTGCCCAGACTGAATAGCTATTAATTAAAAAAAGATTTATTCGAATACGTTCAGTAGTTCCGGAGATGAGCGCGTACAAACAGATAAACAGACCAACTGATAACTTTTTTTGTCGATTTGTGTTCTATTACTGTTCCTAAGCCCCCCACATTGATTAACATTGATTAAATATATTATATTAACTTTGTAAAAATATCAATTGTACAAACACGCCAATTTTACTGTTTTATTATATGTATAAATAATTAAATAGCTGATATAGATACCTTAAAACTAACATACATATTTTTATATTATAGCTAGCTGTTAATTTTTTTTCTGATTTATTTTGCTGCAAACCTCTCGGAGC
Organism: Cyclargus thomasi; assembly: GCA_026546445.1. NCBI lineage: Eukaryota > Metazoa > Arthropoda > Insecta > Lepidoptera > Lycaenidae > Cyclargus > Cyclargus thomasi. The sequence goes on from JAOTAV010043757.1 coordinate 14,894, forward strand.
CCAAGACCGCTCCAACGAAAGTGAAGCCGTGGAAATAGTTTAAAGCGTCCTGAAGTTATAACGTCAGGAAGGAAAACCCGACTTATTTTTATAAAATAGATATATACTTTAAATTCTAAAATACATATTAATATAATTCTTAAAACTAACACTTAGTTACGTGTTTTCGGTGACGTGACGCAGGTCGTACCGGAGTCTCCCTCTGCACCCTTTAATAAGTTCTGCTGCATTCCAGCATAAAGCAGAAGGCTGTGCCTTAAGCAGACTTCATAAAAGTGATAAAAAATACAACATTTTATAACATGCATAAATTCAAACAGTGTCAAAAAGATTCATTTAGAATAGTTAATATATTTTACCTTTGTTTTGGGCATAGCTGATTCACAGAAGGTTTTTTTTATGATATTTAGGAGGCAAGTGAACAGACGGATTACCTGATGGAAAGCAACTGCCGTCGCCCATCGACACTAGTGGCATACGAAGAGTCGCAAGTGCGCCACCGGTAAACTCACTCACTGAACGGAACACAGCACAACGCTGTGACTCCGGTCAAGCCGGTCCATTAATTCAGAAGCATGGCTCTTCCACGGCAAAAAAAAAAGGTTTCATCTTGGGGTTACTGTTGGTTATTTCACGTCAAGCGGGAAGCGAAAAAAATGTCAGGTTCTGGATTTTGTACATAATTTGGTTAAAAGGACATCTATAGTGCCTCAATTAATGACCATCATTATTTCTTATATTTTTTCAATATGTTGTCAATTTAGACGACTTGAAAGTATTGATAAAATTTGGAGGAACATTTTTTTTCAAATAAACTTTATGCAATTAATCATATTGGTTTAATTGTAACAAAATAGTGATTATCTTAGAATATTAATTTTTTTTTAGAAGTTGGCTAAAATTGGATAAAAAAAAAATCATACATTAAACCGGAATTATAATGTAGAAATGTCGTGTATACAAATTAGAATAGTATATTGATCCGATTAGGTTACAATTTAATCGATTTGATTAACTGCATAAAAATTCTTTAAAAAATTGTTCCTCCAAATTTTATCAATACTTTCAAGGCGTATAAATCGACAAATATGAAAAAAATATTAGAAATAATGATGGTGATTAATCGAGGCCCTGTAGATGTCCAATTACCCAATTTATGAACAAAATCCAAAACCTGACATCTTTTTCGCTGTCCGCTTGACGTTAAATACCCATATTATAGAATCTACTATGTCATTATGAATTATATTAAATCTCAATTTAATATCCTTGAGAGATTAAAGCAAATCGTAACATCGTCGGAACTAAACCAAAGCGCAATTTGCAACTACATTCAAAAGCCTATAATTCGTCACCTACGACAGTACTCAATAGTCTCAAAATAATAGCTTCAATAACCAAATTAAAATAAATGGACACTCGAAAAGAGCCTTTAACACCATTACATAAAGTTCAGTGTGAACGCAGACGACTGTTGCGAGCATGATGTCGGGACCAGCGAGAGTTGGCCTCCGTGCATTGTAGGAGTTATTCACTGGAGTACGGCGAACAGAAACGAGGGGTGTCTAGCTAAAATGGCCGTGAAGAAACACATCACACGTCAGCGAAAACGCAATGTCGGATACAATGATACATGATTACTAGATTTGGCATGTCGTTTCCACCGCTAACGCCCTACGCCCTGGGCTAATCGAGTATGTATCTAATTTACTCGATATTGTTATACTATCCGGGAAGTTGACACAGAGCTATAAGTAATTTAGTCGCGTCATGCCAAACCCAGCCGACAGATCACGACTAACATGGAATTTACAACGACCAAATGACGTAAGTCTGTGAACTGGGTCTGTTTTAATTTCCTTAATGTCTGGTTTACACGTATTAAGTAGATAAGTAGGTAATTAAATTTTAAGTGACTTAATTTTAAGTGTATGTCCAAACGTATTTAAGTAGTTAAGCTCTTTAGTTGACCCAATATGGACGATAACATTGTACTGAAGTAGTAAATTCTGTCATTAAATTTGTTATTGATGAGGTTTTACATACTAAAAGGAGCACGATCAAAAAACTGTATCCGAATACGCTACTACACTCATGAATTTAACAAAATTCTGCTAACATGTACCTGTTCAAACGTGTCAAGTGACAAGTCCCGCTTACCAACTTAACAGAAAACTGAAAAAATTCTAATTATCTGGATAAGTAGTGACAAAATATTAATTAGCAAATTGCTACTCAATTTTGTGTTTACATGCAATTAAAAACTCATCTACTTAATACGTGTAAACCAGACATATTGGTACATAGTTACTTATCAATTTGGTCACTTAAATTGTCTTATTTGGAATTCGAAATGCTCTCTTAAATGTAGGGGACCTATGCAGTCACAAAAAAACATACCCAGACGACGGTTACGGCTAACATTGAATTCATATTATCCGACACAGCAACGTAGGTACGCCTTCTGCCTATCACATATCAACACGCTACATAAAGAGGTAATATTTGTATTTTTGTAAGTTTGTTACGAATTGAATCCCGCCGACGGAAAAAAAAAGTTTTTCAATGTTACTGGGTCATGGATGT
>JAOTAV010043768.1:0-17478 GCA_026546445.1 Cyclargus thomasi
CCTCAATTCAATCTTACGCCATGAACTGAGGGTGCAATTTGGAGTGCATCAAGTTTCGTGTTTGACAAACCCAAACCGTTTACAACATTAATATCCAAAATACACCTTCAGTTCATGTGCGTAAGATTTAAAATATTGCATCATCACCTTTGCGTGGTGTTTGTTCCCGCCGTATAGAACCCCCATCATTACGGCAAAATTTCATAGCGCCCCTAGCGGTCTCTTGCGGAACTAAAATTTCCATACTAAAATCTACGTTGTCGAGTATCAACAAATTTTGCTTCAAACTCACGGTAGGGCTACTCACTTCTGTTTACTTGGAATTTATTATTCAATTAACATTAAATAAAACTCAATTACTTCGACTTAATTATCATTTAAGTCTAAATTTAGAAATTGTCTTTTTGCTTTCTGTTCATCTAGTGTTTTTAGTTTATAAGTATGGAGACTTGAACAATATAAGTATAGAATTTTTACCGAAAATTAGAAACTTTTAACCTACTAAGCATTTACACATAAATGGAAATGAAAAATTATTTTTGTGTTGGTTATCAACACTGAATAAATTTTTCAATTCCGATCAGTAGTTCCGGAGATTAGCGCGTCCAAACAAACAAACAAACTCTGCTGCTTTATATTATCGATATATTTATAAATATATAAAAAATTAAAATCATTTAGTATCAGACAAATATGAAAAAAAATTAATATGCGAGTGGAAAACTTTGTACCCCTTTTTAGGAAATATGGAGGATGATATGGAGGATGATATAGAGGAGGAACGAGGAATATTAATTTTATTTTAAAATATGCTTAAATCTTGCATATTTTTTAAATTAAAATGGTACGCGCACTACAACACATACACCACAATATTTTGACACGACGACGCGATAATCATACTCAAAATACCTACTTTTTTGTTTACGGTTGGAGTCTATTTTTTTTTAATTTAATGGACTAGTAACGAAACAATTGACAACGAGTCAAATGAATTTAGAATAGATTATAGTTTTTTTGTAGCTCCCCTACATGGTGGATTAAAATATTTATGGTAGAATTTTGACCATAGGGTGACCTCTAGTTAAGTATAAGTACAGACAAAAGTTTGTTTACTTGGATGTTTGTCGGTTTAATATTTAGATGAATATTAGCTGACTTCGATTTAAAGATATTTAATTTTTTTCAATGATAGTTAGATAGCGAGCGAGCCTTCTTATAAGTGGGAACCCAACTTTCTTAATCCCCCATCCCTATTCCCTCAAAAGGGCAGGCAACGCACTTGTGACTCCTCGGATGTTACGAGTGTCTATGGGCAACGACAGTTGCTTTCCATTAGGTAGCCCATCAGCTCTCTTGCCCCTTAAATATCACAAAAAATAATTAATACCTAGATAAGCTGCAGTCTGACATACGTTAATATTATAGTCTGGCTAAGTTGAACCTTCCAAATTCAAAAATTTTGTGGATGGTATCACACAATTGAAGGGGCGAAAAAAATTTCGATCGTTTATCAGATCATGAGACCCAAACACGTGTATTTCAATATAAGTTTTTTGTAAAAAGAAAAGTGTCATTCTTATTGAGTTTATAGGACCAAGTGTTGTCTGTTATAAATAAAATATAATGTATATAATTCGAAGTATAATTTATTCGTTACAATCAAAATCAGACTGAGAATATTCGTGGGGGCCACAAAATCTTGTTTTTCATATCTTATTTTATGATATTTTATACTGTATCTTGTATATAAATATCAGTTATTTAGATTAACGACGTGTTATATTTTGCATAAAAAATCAAAAAACCATAAACGTATTATCACTTATAATGAAGTATCAAATTCATAAAATCTATTTTCAGTCCAATTCTAACCGAAAACAAGAAACTGCGACGGAATAATGTTGCTAGTAAAAATAAATGCAAGGTTCAATTTAAAGTAGCCAGACTATAATTCACTAACTACAGACTGCATATAACTTCAAGACTTGATTAAGTACTAACTCGTCTAACCGTTTCTTAGTGGTTCGATTCCGTAAGTACAAAGCTATGACTACAAAATAGCTAGTACTCAAATGGTCGTGTAAATTAAGGCGAATCGATTCTGAGATACCTTTCGGCTAATTACTAGAAAGGGTTTGGTTTCCAAATATTGTAGAAGTATTAAGTAATAGATTGCAAGTGTTAAAGTTTCGACCCCTTTTAATAAAAAGTGAGAAGACAAAAGAGTATAAAATTTCGCACAATTCGTAGGGAGAGGGATTGCAAAATGCTGGTATTATATAAAATTATACTTTTATGATAAATTATTATTGTTATTGAATCCTTAAGCTTCCAGCAATGTGCAAACTACGTTGATATTACATAATATTAAACATTATTTTAGAAATATTTGTATGTACGGTTGAATTCTGGAAACAAATTGGGAATGAATTATTTTATTTACATTTAGTAGCTGTTTTTGTTTGCCACGCAAGAAGGTAAATTTTGTTTTAAAAAAGCTTTAAGTCAACATTTTCTTTTATAATGATTTAGAATTTTCTGTAGATAAAAGTTGATAAAATTGTTACCTCCATTATATAAATTTTCCTCTAACAGGTCTACTGAAAGAAATTCCAATTTGGAATAAGTAATACCTTTGTACTTATAGGTATTTCATAGTTTAAGTCTTGTATTGTAAAAGTTTATATGTACATAAAGTATTAAATAAATAAAAATAATAAAATAAAAACTACTCATCATGATCCTCGTCAAGTACTAAGACAGATAACGAAAAAATACATTCAAGAAAAACTTTCTTTCGGTTTGTCACGACTTTCCTTACAGCGTGTTCAAACGATTGACATAAGCCCTTAAGTGACTGGGAAAGGTAATACAAAATGGCGGAAATCCCATTTATGTTGTAAATATGAAAGTCGAAGATAAAAGTTATTTTTGTGTAAATAAAAACACACGTTTTAAAGCAGTTACTAAAAAGAGGAGGTTCTTTCTTTTTGTAAGTGATATAAATTTAAGGATCGTATGTGTTCCTGATATAGAGCTCACTGTGAAAGTAGTAGCGCTGAAAGCGAAAAAAAAAAATCGAGATTCGTATGGCCAAGCCCCAAGTGACACGAGTTTACACATTACAATTTTTTTTGCTATCAGCGCTATTCATTTCACAGTGAACTCTATCTTAGACATATACGATCCTTAAAGTTTTATCATTTAGGTACTTTTGTTACACCTTGTGTATTCAGCTCAAAAATATTTTTAGTAAAATCAAAATATGTGTAGATGTTAACGGTGAACTCAAATTTATCAGAGTCGAAGGAATCAAAATCATTAATTTCTGAGTAAATTTGAATCAAACATTTTCAGAATGTCAACATTAGGGATTGTAACCCCGCACTGCGAGATCCCGCAGCTCCGTGGACGATAACCACAACCCGTAAGTCCAACAACGCCACTATTTATCAGTGACTGAGGTTCACTACAATAGTTACGGAAGTTTTAGTGGGTAGGGCTGCCGGTCGCAGCGAGTCCCACATATCCGCGGTGGGAGTCCCCAAGCCCCTGCGGAATGCGTTACCGCATTTCTCTGCGTAAAAGCATATCATACACACTATATAAAAATTTCAAAAGAGACTGTTAGCACCGAAATTAAGGCACTTTGTAACAGTTTAGGGTTATTTTTAAGATATTATATTAATAAGCATAATACATTACCGTGATGTACATTAAGCTTCAAACTCTGGAGAATTCAATGCAATGTGTATGAGCCCGTATAGTAAACCCAATATCCAACAAACTACAGCGTTCCCAGACCCATCAGCCACGGGACCGCGACCACCATACCCGGAACCACGGGACTGCAGTCCCTAGCTTCATGTTGCCTACCACCGGTACGGAAACGGGGTATTATCAACCCTCGTAAATTGCTTGAGGTATGTCGAAGACCAACAATGTGTTAATTCAGAATACCAGCTACATCTATGCCAAATTTTACCAAAATCGGTCCTGCCGTTTAAGCGTGAAGAAGTAACAAACATACATATTCACAAACTTACAAACATTCGCATCTATAATATTAGAAAAAAAATATTTTATTGAACATGAACAAATTTGCAAAAAAATATATCCTACTAGCTTTTGTCCTTGCGATTTTAAAGTCGCGTAAAAATATAAATATTTTCGTGAGCACTCTTAAGTTGTTCCTTAAGAATAAATAATAGTGCTCGAAGTTTCTCCTAAACAAAAAGTATCTAGCCTGTTCGCGCTAAGGGCGCGAACCGGCTGGATACTTTCTGGAACAGCGCGACTGTGTTCGCAGTCTTAGCGCGAACAACAGCGCAACAGAGTTCGCGGCCTTATCGGGCCGTGGCGGAACGCCCGGGGGTCGGCCTGCGCCCCCTTCTCCGAGCGACTCAGCGCGGGCGCCGCACTACAATCTTGCTCGGACCGACACGACGACTGGTCGCCTTATAACTTATAATATACACATATAATATTCTACAGTCCACTTTTATTGAAGGATCCCAAACACAGCCCCCCTAGACAAGTGTCAAGCGAGTATCGTTTACGATAAGCTTGCCACTTGTGTAGGGGAGCTGGTCTCTATCATTTCGATCAAATCTGTCAACCCACTTTTCCATCCATACTAATCTTATTAATGCGAAAGTATTTCTGTCTGTCTGTTCTCACGCCAAAACCGATGAACCGATTTTGAAATTTTGTATGAAAATACTTTGAGTCTCGAGGAAAGACATAGGATCCTATTCATCCGAGATGAATAAAATTAAATGTACGGCTTCCGCGAGATGAATCGATTTTGGCGGAACAGAGTTGCGGGCATTATCTAGTTTTATAAATAATAATAGTAAGGAAGTAAGGATAAAAAAGAAAATGATGAAAAGAAAAGGAGCGACTAATTTCCTGTCTCCCTCGGGTGAAATCAGCCGGAATGCCGGACCGTGTCATCGCAGCAGTCTCGGAACAATTAAAGAATAATAAAAATAAATTGAATGTTAATAATTGGAATTCCTAATTTAGCACGAAGGGGGTCGGGAGCCCACCTCGGTGTCCCCGTATAATTATGTTCTTTAAATTGTTTTCCTTTTTCCCGAGTTCGTTAGCGGTTTGATTAAATTCTTTTTGTAGGTTGCGGTTTCAGAAAATATTGTTTTAATGTTCAGTTGTTTTATAATTAGTCGATTACGGATTTTTCTTTTTGCTTGTAGATGTCGCTATTAGCCGTCCACATCGCTACGTGCTAGCATGAACATTATAATAATAATAACTCCCATATCGGTTTCGGTGACGGTGGTCGGTTTCATCGAAACCAAGCCTGTTACGCAGGAGTAATTTTATAGTGCCCAGTGTGTGCGTAGTACACAAGAGCACTCTCACTTTCTCTCATAACCCTGTAAAACGGATGACCGACACGACTGGTGAAAGATCAGGCGCAGGACCGACTTTTTACATGCCCATCCGACGCATCGACCATGTTACTTGTCAGACAATCAGTTGATCGACCTGCGTTGTCCTAAACAAACTTGGAAATAACATGTTTCCAACGCGGGAATCCAACCCACGACCTCCGGAGCAAGAGCAGAGCTCAGCCGCCCTAAAAAATTCACTTCGCAATATTGCGGACAGCAATTCATTTTGTATTTTCTCTTATAAATAACTACAAATGTTGCAAAACAGTGATTTCACAATCAATTAAAATTGATTTTGAAGTAACTTTTTCTAACAGAACTATAAGATTTTTTGACAAAGTGTAAGTGTGAAACGAATTGCAGGGAAATGTTCCTACTACGACCGTTTTAGGTCCCCTGTACCACTACACTATGGAGGCGTTATGAATGAATATGTATAGCGAACCTATTGTCGTACGTTATGTAACTTGATGAGTATGATTAATATAAACTTTCAGTGGCTATTAAGTTGTTATAGTGAACATACACTTTTCGCGCTCCGTTGACTTTTAATCAACGTAACCCCGCACCAGTCTTTACAAATAGTATTATAAATGATAGGTTTTAATGCACTCTAGTCGACAAAAGGGAGAAGGCTTTAAGCGTATATCGTGGAAAGGATCACTTTTGCACTAGATGTATAACTTTCAATATATTTTTTTTCTCATTTTGCTGCGTTATATTTATAAAAAATAAAGTGCTCGAGTAAAACTCGCGCTTGGCCGGTTTTACAGTGGTAATTTGTATGCCGCCGAGTGTGAATTGTTCACACCTATATTACCGTTCACATCTAATGAATATACAAAAACGATGGTGTCCTAAATCAATAAATACTTCCACATTTATTACTCGACTAGTTCCTCCCCTCACCGGATCGTTTATCACGGCTCTGCGAAGGTTTTTAATTAAGTCTTCAACCAACTACAGGATGTTCCGCCCCTGGCTCCACAACTTTATTAATTTTTATAGGAAACAAGCTTCTGCGTCTGGCTTTTTAATATTTTACAAGATGGCTAGTGGGGATGTTGAAATACGGAATAAATACGCTTCACTTATTAAAGTTTTATTTAAAATTTCTGCATTTTATTTGTGGTGTATTTTATGAATGCGAAAGTCTGACTATTAATTCTTCATGCTATTTTTTTAAAATCTATAGACGATTTACACCACGTCAATCTGGCCCCGTGCTAAGTGCCATAAGGACTTGTGTTACACGACAACGAAAATATATTTAATACTTTTATACTATACACATATTTAAGATTTTTATTGTATAATACACATATTTAATACATATCCATGACCTAATATACTGAAAAACTTTTTGTTCCGTTGACGGGATTCGAAGCCGCGACCCCCGATATGAGCTACCAAAGCACTCAACCGCTGCACCACAGAGGTCGTCAACTATGGTCTAAGATATACCGCGTCACGGTAAAGGATATAGAATTATTTCTTTTTGTTAGGGAAAAATGTACAATTCCTGTGCGAGGAAAGTATTTCGCAGCGACGAAGATATGTGGGTCAAATAGCATATTGTAATGTTATAATTTGCTTATTGTTTCACACAGTAAGTTCAATCACCGTTTTTTAAAATATTTTTTCTAGCAAACATGTCTAAAGCTTTTAAAACGTAAAAAATTATTTCTTTTCATTACTACATTTTTTCATTCAGACCGATTATTAAATTCGTTTCGAAATAGTTTTTCTACATATCAAAATTTCATACAAAACTATTTTATTCAAATTGGAAATTTTGAGAATTCAGTTTCCAACGCGTTCATTTTAAATTTCATAACATAGTCTATGAATATTTTTAGATTTTTTTTCTTTATTGTTACATTTATTTCAAACTTGTTAAATTGTGTAAAAAATATTATTAATTTTATGACAGATAAAACCATGGCCTTTTTTCCATGGAATAAATTCCGCGTATAATGAGTGTTTTTAATTGCGAAGCGATTCTAATAAAATATTCTATAATCTGGGGGTGCGGCAGTGCCCCCGCCAAGATGAGCCAAAGCGAAGCGATGGCCAGGGGCTCTACCTACCTTTTCTTGATACGTTTTGTCGCATTTTTGACCCCCTCGTAACTTTGGTTTGAATGTATTGATTTTAAAAATACTGGCGTGGGTAAGATAATTGAATTCACAAAGCTGTCCGAAAATCCCTTATTTTATTCACTGATCATTAAAAATTCTTAGGGAAATTCCTGCAGTCTTAGAAAGCTGAAAATTGATATGTAACATGATATTTGTACAGAAAAATTATAGAACTCAACCTAAACCAAGTCCTAACATATCGCTTTGGTATAGAGGGTGGATGTTACTATGAGAAATCACTGTCTCTTGTTTAAAATACAAAACTTAAGTTATCATAAAATAATTCTTACAGCAAAAAAAAGTCATAAAAGTTAAATAAAATTCAAAAACCCAATAATACGCGGTCACCGATCCAAGTACTAACCGGGCCCAGCGTTCTTTCGGTGCAACTTCCATGAAGCTCTGTGACTCAGTATGCAGGGGATCGTGAGTTTGAATCCCGACGGCGGAGCAAAAAGTTAGTACTTAATCCTAAATCTTGAAGCCTTAATTTTACGCTTAAGTCATTGGGAAATACTAGCTATTATGTCTCGTCCATAATGAAATGGGTGGCTTGGCCATTTGGTTATTTGTCATATTATTTACTTTTCTATTAAACGTTACAAACCGTTACAAGCCACCAATTTTGACTGACGTGTAGAGTTGTCAGATTCTTTCCGTGCGGCCGAAACATTATAGCTAGGATTTACCCGCGACTAAAGCGTAAAATTGAAGCTTAAAGATTTAGGATTAAGTTAGTAAGTTTGGAAACTTGGCTGTATATGAGATCTCACTACTTTTTGGCACTACGGTCCACGAGCTATATTATGTTCCCATCTTGGCAACATTTTTGCGTGAAAATGTTTTTGGTGGGTACTTTATTTCATGGAAGTAAAGTTATGTAAAGTGCCATTTCCAACAAACTTTTTTTTTGATATTTAGGGGGCAAACGAGCAGACGGTTTACCTGATGGAAAGCAACTGCCGTCGCCCATGGACACTCGTGACATCCGAAGATTGTCTATGAGGCCGTGGTATCACTCCGATAGAGCTAGCTCATTTGTGCCGAAGCATGGCTCTCCTACGGCAAATAGCATTATAATTATGTATATTTTATAACGATTCACTCCTCGTAATGACTTTACAGCAAAACTAATTTTGTGATTCTCCAGTTGCGGCAACTTGAAGTACATTCACAGGTCTAAGTGGAAAAAATGGAAAATTTCAAAGTTGTAAAACAAACTAAATGTATGTTCGGGAAAATTAAAAATGTTTCTTCGTCATGAGTGAGCACGTTTTCATCTAGTGACTTTTTATAAGCTCCGCTTTATGCGATCCGATACGATATTACTTTTGTATTAAAACTTACATTTGTTTTTACCTATTAGTATATATATAAAAATTAATTAATTTAAAACTTGGTACATCCATATTTAATTCTGAATAAAGCTTTAAAACCGTTATACCAATTTGCCATATTTTATTCTTGAGAAATTCGTGAAAGTCCCGGAAAAGTTTCGCATGGTTAGAAATCTTAGTTATTAGGTAAAACTCTTTTCACGAGGCAATTAACATTAGTCGTTTTATGTGTTTAAAAATATTATTGCCAAATACATTGTAATCCTATCCCCTTATTTGTACTTTTCATATGAAAATTTGTTTGTTTGAGTGGTTTTTCACCAATCAATAATTTTTCACCAATCGTAATTACAAAACGAATTTTGACTAAATATAGCAAACAGTGAGAGTATTAGCTGGCTTAAATTACAGACTACTTTTTATCCTGAATGCCCGAAACGATATATCCTATCGTTTCGGGCATTCACATAATTATATATTATTGTTTTGACCATAAAATAAAAATTGCCTAATATTTAGAATACACCTGTCGCTTACGCCGATTAAGCCAGAGCGGATCGCTTCGGGTGTCGTCGGCTTCACATCCTGAGCTCGGTACGCGTCGCACACGGGCATTCATTTATAATTTGTCGAAAATATATATTATCATAAAGTCTGCTGCTTATTTTATTACTACAACGTGAGCCATCACACCTAAACAAAAACGGGTTATGCGTATTAACATGACGTGTACATATTTGGAAATGACGTAACAAGTTGTTCATGTTCAACTAAATGTTTAGTCCGTAGCAATACCACGACGAATCGTGTCGATGTCGTATGATGTAAAACCACTTATAGATTGTCGGTTCTTTGTCAGGTACAGCAATTATACGTATTTGCTGTAACGAACGAATTTGTTGGAAAAAAATCTTTCCCGCTAGACTCGCGAACGTGTCCTTTATAAAATGAATTTAAAGTGTTCACTTCAAATCATTTACGATTCATGTATTTTGTTCATTATTATCAGCTTAACCGGAAAACCTTCATTTCAAAACATGTTAGAGCTATGCTTCGTTGCGAATATGCTGGAGAAATATTATGACCTCGCAGAAAACCGGCACAAAACAGTGCTGTGCCACGTGTTATGTCTAGAGAGTTTCCCGAAGGCCTAACTCTTTACTTACACTCTATTCTCTAATCCTATTCCCTTTCCCTACACCCTTCGCATATTCTCTCATAGGAGACTGGTAAAGCTCTTGCAACTCTTCTGATGTTTCAAGTGTCTATTGGCGACGGCAGTTTCTTTCCATCAGACAAACCGTTTGCTCGTTTACCCCCTGAATTATTAAAAAAATATATACAGATAGCTAGCAAAATATATTCAGTAAACACTAGTTATTTTTAGCCAAGACCAAGAAAAATATATAGAAGTTTCCGTGGTCCAGTGATATTGAGGCTGTTGACCCGGGGGTCGTGGGTTCAATTCTTGCGTTCGAAACGTTTTATTTCCAAGTTTGCTTAGGACAATTCGGGGTGATCATTTGATTGTTTGACAAGATGATCTAAGCCTCGGATGAGCATTTAAAACGTCAGTCCTGAGCCTGATCTCTCGTCAGTCGTGTCAGTCATCCGTCCTTCTGGATCACGAGGGTAAATGGAAGGGAGAATGCTCTAATGTACAACGAACACATTTGGACATTATAAAATTACTCTGGCCTCACAGGACAGGATAAAAGCGGCCACCGAAACCATTCTGGAAGTTATTTATCATAAGAGCTTCCGTGGTCTAGTGGGTAAGACATTTGGTTCGCACTCGAGTGGGTGCAGGTTCATACCCCGGTGGAGGCGTGTACCAATGAGACATTTTCCGATCTCAACTACATAATACGGATGCTCATAGTCGTTGGAGAGCCACGATTCGGCATGAATGGGCTGGCTCGACCAGAGTGATACAGAAAACTGGCGTGTAACGGCATTTTGGTGTGTTTCGTTCAGTGAGTGAGTTTACCGTTGGCCCAACTACCCTAATCCCCTTATCCCTATTCCTATTCCCTCATAAAAAGCCAGCAATGGACTTGCGACTCTTCGATTGGCGACGGCAGTTGCTTTGCATCAGGTAACCCGTCTGCTCGCTTACCTCCTAAATATCATAGAAAAAAAATTGACACAACATTAAAAAGGCTTTTGTAAGCTTGTAATAATAATGTAATTGCAAAGTTTTATAATAATATAACGACGTAAAAATATTTGAGTATCTCGTCTACTATCCACTCAATAAACTGTCGCACTCGACGGGAACATACGAAGTAATGAGGCCCGCGATTAGCTGACTCGGCACTTTCGTCCCCGATAGCTTACACAATGACAAACGTCTCGCTACAGTTGGAGGTCGGTGCTCCGTTTACAATATATTTAAGACTACTTGGTGCCCGCATGCTAGAGACCTTTATGAATGAACAGCATCAATAAGCAGCTGATACTCGAGTACGTAAACACACTATTGTGAATTCGGTCAAGATTAGCCGTATGGTTCATTAACTCTCCCTCAAAAAATGTCATTTCCATACAAAGGCGATTGTCAACAATGTGTTATGATGTCAGTTTGTTTTTGACAATCACAGTTTGTATAGAAATTTGACAGAGGGTTATTGAACCGTACCGCAAATTTGCCGTCCTAAAGCTAAAATGCCGCTAGATACAAAAAGTACTCTTTGAGTTATGAGGAAAAAACGCGGCCATTTTTTTAAGGGGTTTCGGCTTAACGGCAATATTAATTTTAATAACTCGATGACTATAAAAGCTACAAAAAATTTGGTAATACACGTCGATAGAGCGTTTTTTTCTGATTATGACAGCATCAAAATGTAAAAATCGACCTGATGTTGGTTAACGGCGTTTAAGCTTGAGGACGGAATCTTGAGCAAATTACGCAAGCCGCTTACGAGGCCGAATTACTTTCTGACACAATCGGCTGACAAAACATACGATAAGAGCCGAAACTACGCGGCCGAACTTCATAATCATTATTGTAATGCTATATGAAACATCGTTGCCGAAACGCTATCCAGCTTAGGTCTGCATTTTGACTGTACGCTATAACGCGACGAAATTTCGCCATACCCGGCTAAGATATGCCATCGAGAAAATTTTGTCTACACATTTTCTCGACGTTTACCAGTTTATATCTTCATTTCTATTAACACTAACATGACATATTTTTTTCTCATGTTTGTCGACCAAATTAGATAAAATATCTCAGCATCTATAACATTATCTGCCGAGTAGCAAGACAAGAACTATTTGTGAAAGCAATATAGAACAGACAAGACAGATTTACGTTTCTAATGTTTTTCGGCAACTGTCGTATGTCTCTGCCTGTGATCTCAATTGAAGAAGAAGGATTTCCGATATCCGTTATCTTTCAGTACAATCTATGCCTTTTGGTACTTGGGTTTTTTTTCAGAACGAGCTTGGATGTGTTTTTTTTCAGAGACACCAAAACAATGCAATATTACCAGCCATGGACGTTACAAAATAAGTGACAAAACTTTAAGGTTGTGAGCGTTGAAAGCAAAAAAACTTATTGTGATTTGTATGGACAATCTCGTGTCACTCGAGCGCTTGGGCGTACAAATCACGAAATTCTTTTTTCGCTTTTAGGACTGCTACTGTCACATTGAGCTCTATCAAGGTCACATACGATCCTTAAAGTTTTATCACTTACTTTTTTCTTTAAACTGACGCTTCACACCACGTCAATCTGGCCCCACATAAGCACCCGAAGGACGCATATTTAATACACACTGGGTCCCGAAACATTGAAAAACTTTTTGCTCCGTCGGCGGGATTCGAACCCTCGACCTCTGGCGTGAGCTATCAAAGCGCTCAAACACTGCGCCTCAGAGATCGTCAAAACTTTTGTTTCTTTGTAATTGTCTGATCGGATGGCGTTAGTATACAATAACGCTATCCGATCAGAAAGAGCCAAAGTCATTTTTTCTTTGAATTTCCCGGCAATCCATTCGGACGACTCGGACAATTCGGCGCGGGCAGTACACATTTGCCCGGTTCCTTGATGTTATATACGTCGAATTCGAAAAAGCGTTTCCTTCGCCGCGTTCGGCTCGTTCGATTCTGATAGATACATACATACATATATTCATACACACATCATACTTAAACATAAATTTTTTAGCAATAATTTTATACTTAAGTCACGGCAAAATATTATCTATAACGTTTCGGCCTCACAAAGAGAATCTAAAAACTCATCAACTTAGTCAAAATAGGTGGCTTGGCCGTTTTGTAACTTTTAACCCGCGTGTTCTTGCGTCTCTCGCACCCCGCCAACTTAAGTCACCAGCGTGTAGACGTTTGAGTTTAGTACACATATTATTATATTTAATGTATCAAAAATTTTAGTCCAATGGGTATTTAGTTTAGTAAAATATTCAATTGCTTTAGTTTGTCGACAGTAATTGAGCAATTTATGGAGACCTATCTTGCTATTTAACCAACAACTTATTTTGTTTGTTTGAACGTCACTTAATACTTACTACTTGATTTGTAGTTGACCGTTTTGTTAACTCGCTACTGTACTTAATTAAATGTAAACCGGGCCTTAGAGATACGACTTACTCGATCTAGACATCTCTATAAATGGAAACGAATTTTGAATTTTGTTTGTCGCGTTAAATCGAAAACGGAGGAACCAATGATGCTGATTTTCACATATTCGTTGAAGACCAAAGTTTTTTAAAGATGTGATATATTTCGACGACCTCAGTGATTTAGTTGGTAAACGCGTTGGTAGCTTAAAAAAAGTTCTGTAAATGTTCCTGGGCCTTGGATAAGCATTAAATATGTGTATTATAAAAATCTTAGATATTTGTACAGTATCAAAAGTATATATATTACCGTTGTCTGGTACCTGTAAAACTATACCCTCGGGTATTTAACACGGGACCAGACTAACGTGGTGTGAAGCGTCAATATTATTATTATTATATTGTCCATAGATATTCACCGGGCCACCCAGTTTGCATTATTAGTATAATTAATCATAGCATCACGTCAACAAAATAACAAATTTTAAACATTTAACATAATCAAACCAATGAATGTAAAATTGCATTTTACATCACAAGTGACGTCGGTTCGCTACAAAAACGGCCATTTTACAAATTTCACATACGTATAAAATCTTTTCGCATTGAAAAATCAATTAATTTCAATGTTGACAAGTGTAATTAAATGTTCAACAAACAGAGCGACTGTTACATATTGAATATGGAATACGGCTAAAACATGTCCAGAAATTTCAATATTTGTACTGTAAAAATATTAATTTCATAGTAAAAATATTACAAATACTTCATGGTCTCTCCTATACGTATCTAGCTGTTGCCCGCGACGTCAGCGTAAATCTTTATAAGTAATCTCGTTTTTACAACTTTCTTTTGTTACTGCTCGGCTCCTATTGGTCGTGGCGTGATGCTGTATAGCCCATAGGCTTCCTCGACAAATGAATTATACAACCCAAAATACATTTTTTTATTTTGGCCAATACTTCCTAAGATTAGCGCGTTCAAACAAACAGTATATTATTTTGGTATATAAGGCTTCTGCATGAAATCTTGTTAAGCTTTAATCTTTGAATATATAATACTCAAAGGTGAAACATAATAATCTTTCAACCCACAGTCTAAACCACTCGACGGATCGGCCTGTGAGTTGTAAAAAGCGAAAATTTGTTTGAAAATACTTAACGCGAGCGAAGCCGCATACAAAAGCTAGTAAAACCTACTTCTTATGCACTTTTTCAACTACATTCTTACAAAAGAAAACGCTTTTCATTAAAATTAAATACTTAAAGAAGAATCCTCTCGTGGTCTCGTAGGTGGACATATTTTAAGTTCGCACTCGAGAGTGTGCAGGTTCGAACCCGAGTGGTGGCATATACCAATGAGACCTTTCCCGATATCAAGTGCAGTGTGCAACCTTTGAATGTGGAACTCGAGAGGGTGCAGTTTCAAACCCCGGTGGAGGCGTGTATCAATGAGACATTTTCCGAACTCAAGTACATAATACGGATGCTCATTGGCATAGGAGAGCCATGCTTCAGCACGAATGGGCGGGCTCGACCTAAGTGATATCACGGCCACACAGAATACTAGCGTGAAACGTCGTTGTGCTTATTATTATTATTATTCAGTGAGTGAGTTTACCGGTGACCCAACTTCCCATATCCCCTTTCCCTATTTCCATTTCCTATTCCCTCATGAAGGCAACGCGTTTGCAGCTCTTTGGATGTCACGAGTGCCCATGGGTGACGATAGGAGCTTTCCATCAGGTAACCCGTCTGCTCCCTTGCCCCCTAAACATCATGAAAAAAAGACTATACTAGATGACTTCTTAAACGTCTTATTGCGATAAATTATAAATTCACGTGCCAAATTTGATCAAAATCGGTTCTACGGCTTGGTAAGTAACAATTAGGCATAACTATGTAGATGATACCCGTAACTCCGTTTTGACAAAATTCGTTTACCACGAGGGAACCGTACATTTTGCCGGGATAAATGTAGCTTATGTCCTTCCCCCGGACTCGAAGTGTCTCCATAGAAAAATTCAACATTTTTTTTATTTATTGGTTTACACTAATTAGCTTTAAGACTGCAGGGCCATTTGCAAGTTTTTCTCAAATTCTAAAATATAACAAATAGACCACAGGTATTAATTTAATAAGCCACTTTTTAATGTGGACATAAAAACTGTAAAACGATAAGTTTTCGACGGATTAATTTTGCTACGTATGTAGCGAGAAACCTCCAAATAAAATTACATTATAAAGCGCCTCAAATATTTGGGATTAATTTTCAATCATATATAATGGAAATTATAAAATTTAAAAGCCATTATCTCCACTCAGCGGACGAGTTAAATGGTTATTAATTGTAATGAGAGTGACACTGACGTCAGCGCGTAGGGTCCGCAGATAAATCGCCTATCAAACTCAGGTGACATCGTTAAAGGGTCATTGTTCTATTAGGGAAGTTGATTCAAGCCCCCTGCGGATCTAAGTAAGGTCTTATAGCGTTGCCAGGCGTCCGGATACAGCCGGACATAGGCTTTTTGATTGCATGTCCGGAAAAAATAAAGAGTGTCCGCTTTATCCGGCCTTTGTTAAGCTTTTTACAGTTTGCCGCGCCGCCGAGCGTGGTTGAATCAAAAAGACATGATTTTACATTTTTTTTGTCGTACCTATTAATACTTATTACTAAGACAAAATCCTCAATAATATAGGATGGCCGGCTTTTTTAGTCAAATGTCCGGCCAAACTAGCTGGTCTGTCCATTAAGTTTGGCGACTTAGCAACCCAAGTCACGGAAGGCCGTTTGTCCACCAACACCGTCGAAACACAGGACAACACCGTTTCACGCCAGTTTTCTGTGAGGTCGTGGTATCACTCCGGTCGAGCCGGCGGCAATGAGCATCCGTATTATGTACTTGAGATCGGAAAATGTCTCATTGGTACACGCCTTCACCGGCGTTCGAACCTGCCGAAACCTTCGTGAGAGGGTTCTCGAGTTGGTTCGCACCAAAGATCTTATCCATTAGGCTATAGACGACGCTCTTCTGGCGAGTTAACAGACAGATGAAAGTGTGGACGTATTTAAATATATACTTTTATTACTAAACGATGGCCGCAACTCCGTTGCTCCAAAATTTGTTTATCGCATGGGAATCGTAAATTTTTGCGAGATAAAAGTAACGTATGTTCTTCCCCGAGGCTTCTTCATTCCTCTTCGAGGAAATCGGTTAAGCGGTTTGGGCGTGAAGAGGTAATAGACAGACACACTTTCGTATTTATAATTATAGAATGAAAGTATAGAAGTATGGAAAAATATAAATATGGATATGGATTTTTATGATAATTATTATAAGCGTATACTTTACACATATTCAAAAAACCCGTCCATCCAAAAGCCGAAAAAATCAACGGTGGTATTTAAACCCTAGTTTTTGAGTCACGCATTCGGTCACAGAGTCACAATCATCATTACAATGTGACAACCCTAATAACGACTTGCCACACTCAGTATTTGAATTCATCGTAAGATCGGAATTACATCCAGGCGTCCAGTAATCGGGTTATTCATGAGTTGCTCCCACGGGAACGGCGCGAGTGGGGATCATACGTGAATATAATCTGAGAGCTGATAGCAATTTTTTTTATAGGTAGGATAGGTATTTGAGGCAAGCCTTGAAGAAACTTTGAAGAAACCGTGTCGTATAGCTCTCCTATTACACCCCGAGAAGCGGGGCCTAATCTACATTTTACCTAAAGTAAAATAAATATGCCAAAAATATATTTAAGGCAATATCAATTTTTCATGTTGTAGTTTTTAAAGAATAAAAAAAGTGATAAGCCAGATAATTTAGTGGGGTTTTAGCATTGCCAGGCGCGTGCAAAAATTGTTTGCGAAAATTGCTAGCAAACTATAAAAAAATATTTGTGGCAACTTGAAATTTTAATACAAGATTTTTTATCACATTACGAGATATATTTTTGGAAATTTTCTTTTTTTTAGTTTT
>JAOTAV010043779.1:0-17477 GCA_026546445.1 Cyclargus thomasi
AGTCGCCATACATATTTATGCTTAATCTGTTCTGATTTTTAAATACTGTTACGAAGCTGAGTCATTAAATAAAAAAACCGTAAAAACGAAAGAAATCATTTACTCGGTTTCATCCAGTTAACTCGAGTTACTTAACTCGGGTTGAACTCGAGTTACGTTAATTTCAACTCGTGTTGTCATGTTTATCTCGAGTTCGCACATCACTAGTCAGTATTGTCGTTTCGCTCAAGATTGACGGTATGGTTCATTGACCCGCTGTCAAATTTCTATACGAACCGCGATTGTAAATAACAAAGTGACAACACGACTCTTTGTTGACAGTCGCGTTTTCTATGGATATGACATTTTTTTTAATAGAGGGCTAATGAGCCATACCGCCAATCTTGAGCGAACGCACAATAGACAAACGAAAGTATAGACAAACTGACAGATTTGTGCATCCGTCGCTTTGTTTGTACACTTTCTCGGTAGCCATACGGTTAGATCTATGGTCTTCCAGGGACGGAAAGAGGAAGCGGGGAAGGCATGTTGAAAGGTAGGAGGATGCTCGTTGCCGTGCATCGACACGAACGGGCCGGCTCGATTAGAAATACCATGGCCTTTTTTTTAATATGGGTGTGAAACAACGCTTGTGCTGTGTCCCAAACAAAAGTATAGAGTAGTCTCTAGCTAGTTATTTTGACGACATCTGTGGTGCAGTAGTTGAGCGCTTAGGTTAGCTAAAAGTTTTGTGCTAGCTAAAAGTGTATAGTATAAAAGTATTAAATATATTTGAGTTCATCTGGTACCTGTAACACAAGTCCCTCGGTTAATTAGCACGGGTCCAGTTTGACGTGGTGTGAAGCGTCTATAGTTATTATTAATATTATTAACTGTTAAATTTTGGAATGCGTTATCCAATTTTTTCCTCTCCACTGGTACGAAACTACTTAACGCGAACGGGGTCCGACTCACACTTGGCCGGTATTTTTTTTCAAAATTTCCGTAACCTTCTTCACCCGACAAGATGCCAATAATAATTAAAATTCAATTCCAGAACAAAAGAAACAGGAGCTAGAAAAGTGGAAGCGACGCGCCTCATACGACCCGCGCAAGGCCGCTGCGCTCGGCAAGACCAAGGCGCCCAAGACGGCGAGGTGAGTTGTCTATGGTTTTGGTAGCCGAGGCATTGCGTATTCGTCGTTCGTAATTATGTTTTTTTTTAGGGTTCCGTACCCAAAGGGTAGAAATTATTAATTATATTTCCCTATTCCTAATGTGTCTCTCCGTCTGTCTGTCTCCATGTATCTGTCGAGGTGAATTGTCTATGGTTTTGGTAGCCGAGGCATTGCGTATTCATAATTATGGTTTTTTTTAGGGTTCCGTAGCCAAAGGGTAAAAATTATTAATTATGTGTCTCCATTACTAATGTGTCTGTCCGTCTGTCTGTATCTCAAGAACGGTAATAGCTGGAGAGTTGAAATTTTTACAGAACATGTTGCCGCTGTAACAACAAATTAAATTTAATATTTAAATTGGCTCTAATACAACAAATATTATGTTTTCTGCGTCTCGTTCCTTTCATATAATCGAAAAAATAATTTCCACCGAGAAATCACAGTACATTCAATATTATATTATATGTGGTATCTATAGACTAGTCGATTGTCTATGGTTTGTTGAGAAAGGATAGACGCAAATTCTAATTTATTTTAGGCATACCTATTTTTCGACAAGCTGCGTAGTCTGTGGTTTTTTTTAGTTTACACTCCATTGCTTATGGTCGTTTGTCTATACTCTATGGCAGGGTTTCCCATATATCGCCGAGCCTCTCCGATACAAAAATAATATTTTTCTTTCTTCCTTTATATATAATTAATAATTATATATATAATTAATAATTTAAGTTTAAATTTTTTTTTCAAGTGACATTTATATTTGCATTTTTTATTTCGATTTGATATAATATGTAATATATTATGTAGTGTTTAGGCGATTAACAGTAAAATTGGTATTTTAGAGCGTGACAGATGTCAGATTGCATGAATATGTGGCTTGTGTCCAGTGAGCCGCCATCTTGTGTTAGGTAAGACGCCATTTTATGGGCGAGAGCGCCATCTATAATCAGGTTTTGGCTTACAGCTTTCAATAATGTGCTTATATTTTAGGGATGTGTGTTTTTCGTATTATATTATAATAATTCATTATATATATAGTTATTCACCACCTCCTAAGTATTAAAAGTGTACTGTTAGCAAAAATTAAAGATTTACTTGTAAATAATTTTTACTAGCAAGAGGATTTGTATTTAGTGTTTTCAGATGAAGGGCTGAGTAGTATAGTGAAGCATATTATACTTTATTTTGTTCTTGTTTTATAATAGTTTTAGCATTTTATAAATGCTAGGAAAATTATAGAACACGGATTTAAAAGTATAATTCTAGCAGCCAAATATCAAAAGTGTCAACAAAAACTGTCAATAGATTTTTCTTTTTGGATAATAATATCATAGATAAAGAATAACAAAAACTGTCAATAGATTTTTTTTGGATAATAATATCATAGATAAAGAATAACAAAAACTGTCAATAGATTTTTTTTTGGATAATAATATCATAGATAAAGAATTACAAAAACTGTCAATAGATTTTTTTTTTGGATAATAATATCATAGATAAAGAATAACATAGAGGACAAAGTTCCCATTGTTACTACCGCTTAAGTCGGACAGGTATCCTGTCCTATATGTGTAAGTATTTTTGCCCAAGGAAAGCATTCGATATATAATCTGTATAATATTATGTTAAAATTTTAATTCTAGAATGATATTTATTTAATTTGGAAAATGGCTGAAATATTTTGCTAGATAACCATAACGCTTTCTTTCACATTACATAGTGTGTGAACGCTTACACTGTTATGAAATGTATATTGTATGCTTTTGAATAATTGTTTGACTTCCAATTTTTTTACTATTTAAGTCTGCAAATTTTTTATGTATTT
This sequence comes from Cyclargus thomasi, assembly GCA_026546445.1. Lineage (NCBI taxonomy): Eukaryota > Metazoa > Arthropoda > Insecta > Lepidoptera > Lycaenidae > Cyclargus > Cyclargus thomasi. Next base: position 2,983 of record JAOTAV010043779.1, read on the forward strand.
TAAGCTTTGAAATATACAAAACTGCACTGCTACCCCAAAAGGAAATGTAACTTTGGAAAGATTTCCTTAATGCCAATATAGATTTTACTATTCGCCGAACAATTTATATTATGCAATACACTGCTGATATTTCTTGTTTTCTCATAAAATTTTTGGAGCCGCTTCTGTCCCGTCTTATGAGAAGACTGCACTGAAACGACATGTAACGGCTTATTTATTTGGCACGGCGACTAGCGCAGTCTAGCCTTATATATCGGTGAGTGTGGCAGTATACATACACAAAAGTATGAATGTGTGTCTTACCATTTTTCAGTAACGTTCTTCGGTCGCAGTCCTTTCACGGGCCGATGCTAACGCCGACTTTGCGCTACCAGCCGCCCGCGACACATATCGCCGAGACTTACGACGCATCAAGCGACAACGACTTTTAACGACGGTCGCGACGAATTTGTGATAAATGTATTATAATCGGAACCAAATACGCGTAACGGATATTTCATAGATGTAAGATGATACGCTTAAAAAACTAGACGTCAAATCTGACAACTTTCAAAGTCAAGCTTTCCCGCCAATTGCGTTTTCCAGTTTGTTGTCTGTGCTTGGGACGATCCTCGTCGCACAATTTATTGTTGCTGGGATTTTTGATGTTGTTAATCGTTTTAGAACAAAGATTTTTTTATGCACCTAATGATGTATTTGCCTAAATTTTTATGGATTTTTACGCGATCGACCTTTATATTTGCGATAGTAACGTAGTTGCTCATTTCATTCATCGATTATTTATAATTATATGTACTGAGTTTTTTTTTAAGTTATTCGTAGTGCAATATGATAACATCACATATTTGGTTAGTTTTTTTTTTATTTCAAACATTATATATGTAGTTAAGAATTTTATACATAGGGCTAAATTGTTGTCTATGGTATATGTTGCCATTTTTGGCTAAAATATCTTTTATTTACAATTTTTTTAATGGAATCCATTCTTAGAAATATTTTCAAATTGTTTTAATGTACTACGTACTTGCTGTCATTGTTTTCCTTGCGAAATATTTTTTTACATAATGTTGATGTTGTTTTTAAAAAGTGAAATGAAAAAAATGGCAGATATAGTATAAATAAATTTTGTGTTCAAGTTTTATTCTAGATGAGTACATAATAAATTCATAGTACGTAGTATTTTGCTTTTTTTATGCTGCAATAAATATTTCCCGCTTATTTTATTGTCAAAGCCTAGAGGCGCTCTATGGAATACTCATTTGGAAATTATTGTCAAAGGTAATTGTAGCGAGTAGGCAAATTATTTGTTGTTCTGTTGTAGTGATAAAATTCAGTATTTTGTGTACAAATTATTTTATTCGTATCTAAAACCTGTCTTCGTCCATTTTTCATATCAGGCTATGTTATAAATAAGAAGACAAAAACCAATACAGAAAGTCAAAATGTCAAAAAATAACTGTCAAAAAAACATTAGTTTTTTGACAGTTATTTATGACATTTTTATTTATAGCAACAAAATAATGTTTTTTTGGCAATTCGAAGTTGAGGTTAGCGGTTTGTATATTGGTACGCGTGATCTCAAGAAGGTTATTTTTTTGCATAGCAAAAATGAAAAAATACAAAAAATATATAATAGGCTAAAAAAACATGCCGCTTTCTCTCCTCTATAGTAGATCTGATGCTGAGTATGATAGAAATTAAAAATAGAGCGAGATGTACTTATGTACATTTCATCTCTTTCTAAGAGTGACAACGATATAAATAGTTAACGTAGTCTATTTTAAATTAAGAATTTATTACTACCGTCTCAACAATAAAGATATTTACGCAGCTTATCAATGTCCTTTGTCCTCCTGTGTCTTTATCTGTGATTTGAATTGAAGAAGTTTTTTTTTTAATCTGTGTAAATTTAGGCTTGAAGAACGGGAAAACTTTTTAAAATAAAAACAGCGATTTTTATGTATAGGCAGATACATAAGCCAGATTATATCATATTTACTTTATAATCTGGCTTATGTATCTGCCTATACACACAAATTGCTGTTTTTATTTCAAAAAGTTATATATGCTACACCTTATCAACTTATAGAGAAGCAGACCTGAAATTCGCCGCATAAATATCTTTGTTTAGGATGTTAGTTTAAAAAACATATTATGTATTAATATTATTTGAATTGTAATAGTCTGTTAACGTTCAAAAAACTTATTTTGCTGGAATTTACCCATTTCAAAATTTGTAACGTCAAAAGTTTAATAAATAAAAAAAATCATATTTTGCCGAATTGCACCTTTCTATCACGCTCAGTGTAGGCTATTTCAAATGTAAAGTGTACAGGAGATTAATTTTGGTTTAAAAAAATATTTGCACCATTAAATATGTCCAAAGTGATATATTATTGAAAAAATCAAATTACTAAAAACTTTTGACTTTTTAAATGTCTGCTTTTGTTTAAAATATATCCCATCATTGCCATATCTTTACCACATACTGATAAAGCTCCAGATGTATCTTCAGATATATCTTTACTATCAGAAACTTGTGGAACAATTTATAACTGTTCCCGTCACATAACTTGTGGATAGCAGGTCCGGTATTTTATTAGCAAGTGGTGACAAGGCCCTTAATATTGAATGCTTTATTCATTCCTACATTTTTGTAATGTATCTTTTTCTTTTAAATATGCAACTTGACCTTACTTTTTTTTTTATTTCTTGGCCTGGGCTTAATTTATTTACTGATCCATAGACCACACCAAGACATCATACCAAGTGCCAACTTACAAAATTAAATATCAACAATAAAGATCCTGTACACTCCCGTCCCAAAATTTGTTTGACATCCGTTTTGTTGTTAAACTCAAGATTGTAGAATTTATATTTGATGTTTAGCATTTCATAATAATTGTATAACTGAAATAAACACTAAAATGTGTTTGGTTTTTTTTCAAAGTACCCGCCTTAGTCACTACTAAGATTATGAAAAGTAATAGTGATCCAACATTTTTGGAATCTGAAAGATGCAAGTCGCTGACAAATTTCTTAAATTTACAGTCTTTATATTTGCTTTTTGCCATTCATTTTAGAATTCTTAGAAATAACAATTTTAAAGAAGGTAGAAAAAAAAATTCATGTTCTAACACGAATAGAACATTATAGCGGAAAACATACTAATCGGCCGCGACTGACAGCCTCGATCTAGATAACAATTGTGTAGTGGGGGAAATTGAAAGTAAGTCGTGCTCTGTCAGTCGAGTTTGACATAACGCGACCAAATTACTTAGATACCCTATCTGTATCTGTTTCAACTTCTCTGAATGTATAATGAAGTGTGCAAACTATAAGACATAAGTCGCGGAGGCTTCTGTAGGACCTCTTAGCCGCGTCCGTAAGTCGCGACTGATAATTTGTTTTCAGCTTAATTTTTAGTATTTTTGTAGAACATTTCCACCTAAAATTAAGGTTATAAAATAAATAAAACACCAATTACATTAATTAGGATTTTATTTTTGGTTACGAATAAAGTTGCATTTATTTTTTACACAGTTTCACCGTTACCTTAATTATATTACCAATATTTATAATTTCCTAACACTGCGTTTATACACATGTTGCGCTGTTATGAAAATAAAAAAAAATAATTTCCATAAATTTCGTTGTTTTCTCATTATTAATATTAAGCTTTAGAAGTGCGAAAACAAAGGCAGTTGTGCTGATCATGTCGATTTTCTTGTAATATCAAATCTTTCCTTAGAACTTGCGAGTCGGGCGTCAAACCTTAAACAAAAAAATTACCGTCTCTGTGTGGTAGGAATATCGCAGTATGTTAAAAACATTATTAGTTTTAAATTAAAATAGTTAAATTTTGGAAAAACATTGGCCACTAATGAAGACTTGAGTGGAAGAAGCGGGTAAGTAAAAATTTGACTTTTTTTGTTTGAAGTTACGACAGGACAAAAACTTTAAATAAAAAAAGTGTAGATTTATTTATAGCGAGATTATTAAGTGGAAAGTTAAACCCTTCGTAAAAATTATAAGGGGAAAATGCGTAATTGCCCCAATGTTGTAAAGATGTTAGTTACCATCTTCTTGCACTCATGTCCTTTCTAAATCGTTTGGTTCACAAATAATATAAAAACTTGCTGTCTCTTTCGGACTAGGTTAGAGAGAAATATTATTCTTCATTTTAGATATCTGGAATGCAGTTGGCTTGAATAACATTTCAAAGTCACTCCGTTAAAAAAGGAACTTTATAATTTTTAATGTCATTCTATAATTACTTCACAACCACAATTCTCAAAAAAAAAAACTAAACTCTAAATTGAGCAACGCAGAAAGTGACAGTCAAACGTTATTCGAAATTCAAATATTGCCGCCCTTTTTTACGCGCCAAAAGTCAGCCATCTTGAGAAATAGGAACACATCACAATAAAATAACTTTTGGTAGGTAAATATTACTCTGAAAATCAATGTCTTTACAATAAAAGCATATATATTCTAAGTACATATCAATATGCACTACTCTTAAATTCCTCTTGTTTAAAATTACTATTTAAAATAACACCATTTCATATATGAATGCTAAGTATATCATATGAAACTATAAAATCATTTACATTTATGTCGTTACCGACTATTGACATAACAGCAAAATGTGGAATCAAAGGAGACCCAGTCCACATTTTGCTCGCATATTATTTTATCAAAATCGGTAGTATTTCTGAATGACATCTGGCAACACTTAAAACTCTATTTTTGCGGCAAATTTTAAAATGTCGTACGTTTTAAAATGAACCGAATCATAGATTCGTTCAGAAAAACTACCACTATTACAATGTATTTATTTACAGACGAACAAAATATCACAACATATAATAACATACATGTATTAGGTACCTTGTTGGTACCAAGCATTTTTAAAACATTCCATACCCTGTCTAAATGCCTCACACAAAATTAAATGCAGTTTGGAGGCACAAAATAAACTTAATAAAAAAACCTCAACGTCACCGATGTATCATAAAAATAAGATGAAACATTTTGTTTATGGTGTACTAGCTTTTGCCCGCGACTTGGCACGAGTTAAGAAGTATTTTCATACAACCTTTCATTCCCTATTTTATTCAACAGGGGTTGATTTAATTTCATCTAAATCCTTTCTTGATTTTTAGCCCGATCTATAGTGATTTGCATTAATAGTTTACTATGTCAATCAGCTAGTCACCGTTTAAGATATTGATTTTATCGTCGAACTTAAGGCGACACCGCACTTAAGCGACACGACGCGACGCCGCACTTCACTTCAATAGAACTGACATTTGCAAAACGTCATTTTCTCGTTTGCGTAACGTCATTTTCTCGTTTTAAGAACGTCATTTTCACCTTTATAAAACGCCAGTTCTATATGAACTAAGTGCTGCTGCGTAATGTCACGTAGAGGTCTTTAGGCTACGTAAAGCTATTGACTTTGCTGACAATTGGCTTTGTCTGTTTTCTACTCATGTGTGTATATGCCAGACAAGTAGATTTTGCGCAGTTATTAGCTGTGTGAATATTTCTAATATGTAATTATTAGTATTATACTCATAATTACATATTAGATTAGCTTTGATTGGCTTAGAAATTACAGACGTAACTGGCGACGATGAACTTGATGACGAAACAATTTACCTAAAGTGGGATCGAAACAACTTGGCACAAAATTCCCAACCATATTATTACATCTGTTAATGTCAATCTATTAGAGTTTTTGGAATTTTTGTTTGCTTCACTTGTTTATAATTTTTCCTTGTTTTGTTTCACCTTATTTTTCGAATACATCACATCATTCTGTCTCTTATTAACTATCTTACAATTTAGTTAAAGCATTCACTTATGTGATAAACACACATATAATTTCGTCAATAAACTATGTCAATCCTGTCAACCTGGTTCGAAACAAGGTAATATATAAAATAACTATAAATTAAATATCTCAAAGAACCCCCCCCGACGCAAAGTATATTTACAAACATTCGATTATTCTCGACTTTCATCCGCCATAACTTTTAAACAGCTCAATCAATTTTCATCAAATATGTCTAAAACACTCGCATATAAATCACCTTTAATACAAAATAAACTAAATTGAAATCACATCATTCTTTTAGGAGTTATGATTGCTACATACATACATACACTTTCACCCTTCTTTGCGCCAGGGGTTTAAACATAATTTTAGCGTATAGGGCGGAGGTACACCGATCTACAATATTATTTACAAATTTAAGCACTACATTACCTAGCCTGACATACAAACAAAATATTTCTAACACACCTGAGTATGTGCGTCTCCAATGATATATTTAAAATAATTCTCTATCAACATCAATAAACTTGTACATTTATTTTATTGTTCTAATTTGGCAAAGTATAACGCTAGTTGAGCAACCTATACTAAGCGGGAAGCTGTAAAAAACGAATAAAAATATAACTATTTTAAAAATGTACCAACAATAAATATATCTGTACAGATAAAAAATATCAAAACAATCGTTAGACAAAGATTTTCTCACGTGTAATTTTTATTTAAAAAAACGTATATTTACAGACTGTATAATCTATAAAAGTCCACGGCGGCACTGACTATCGTCCGACGACATTAACAACTGATCTCCGAATCGCCGATCCCCCCTTTCTTAAACTTTCCGTTCTCGATGTTTATCTCCTCGTATCTGTGGTTCCGTTTCCCGTTGCGCCCGCTTCCGTTGCTGCTCCTTCCGCTTCCGTTACGATTGGCTCCGTCGCCGTTACGATTGGCTCCGTTTAAATTCCTACCGTTGCCGTTTCTTCCGTTGGATTGTCCACCGGAACTCGAGGAGGTGTTATCACTGTCAGCGTACGGTACATCAGTTAGAGGACCATTCAGCAGACTGGCAGCCGAATTCGACTGTTTCAGCTTACTCTTCTCCTCCTTCACCTCCTCCTTCGGTAGATCGTGAATCACCGCTTTTTTCGGATCTATCTGAATCGTCTTCGACTCGGACAGCTTGTTTGGTGTCACCACGTTGATGTAGGGCGGTAGAATCTTCGCGTTCATGGTCGTTAAGTTAACTGATCCGCTGTTCTTCTTCAATTCGTTTAAATTCTCTTCCAATTTCGCGGGATCTAAACAGAAGGGTTTGGATTTTGGTGTCTTCGCCTCCTTATTCCAGGCGTTTATTCGCGGTGGATCTGGGGAGGCTATGGGAGCGGTTTTTCGTTCTGGAGCGAGTGAGCTCTTGTTGGTTTTGTCTAATATCACGGGTTCGGACAACGCGTTTTCTGGCGGTTTCGGTGATGTTGGAGTTATGCTTATTAACTTTTCAACCTGGAATTTAATTAAGGGTAAGTTATTAAAGTTGGGTATTGGCGCAGTGGTTGAGCGCTTTGGTAGCTCACGCCGGGGGTCGCGGTTTCGAATCCCGCCGCCGGAACAAAAAGTTTTTCAATGTTCCTGGGTCATGGATGTTTATTATATAATAAAAATCTTAAATATGTGTAAGTATAGTATTAAATACATTTTCCGTTGTCTGGTACCCGCAACCCTCGGGTACTTAGCACGGGGTCAGATTTGTTATCCTGTTAACGTGGTTCAATGTGCTATAGAAAGAGTTATGTGGATCTCTGGTCGATAAAATATCCAACACGGTGATCCGCCAGAGAACCAAAGTCATATGGCTCATAGAATTAGTACGCTGAAGTGAAAGTGGGTTGGTCATATCTGCAGACAGGAAGACGGTAGATGGAGCAGACAAGTAGTAGAGTGGAGACCATGCTTAGGTAAACGTAGTGTAGGACGTCCCGCAACACGTTGGACTTAAAGAAAATGGTCGGCAGCGGATGGATGAGGGCCGCCCAAGATCGGGATGGTTGGCGCTCACTGGGGGAGCCCTACGTTCAGCAGTTGACGGCAATAGGATGATGATGATGATAACGTGGTTAGCTTTTTAAAAATCCTATATTGCCCCATATAAGATTTCGCACCAATAAAAACCACAGTTCTGTTTACATAAAAAGAGATCGTGTTCGTTTATGCGAATTTGGAAATCAATAACTGGTATTAGATCTCATGATAAGTCCCAGTTTAGATTGTCAACTGGTAAAGCTGGCGAAACTTACCACCGGTCCGGCGGAACTCTTCCGTTTGGCCTCCACTGAGGGGGTCTTGGGTTTCTCTATGAAGGAGGTCTCGCGGATGACGGGTCTGTCGTCGGCGGTCTCAACATCGTCGTCCATCGACGGACCTTCCACTGAGCATATTAGTCTGGAGGAGGATAGATTAGCAAATAAATAAATATTAAAAAAAAAAACTGTAAAATAAAAGAAAGTGACAAAATTATATCGCTGTGAAAGTGACAGCGCTGAAATAGCAATTTTTAAACTTTCGAATAACGAAAAACGATATTATCAACACCGCTACTTTTACAGTGATGTTTATTAGGGACATATACACAACTTAAAGTATTTAAGTATTATAAGTCGCCTGTTTTTACAGAATCGCCGATCATATCAGAATAATTGTTGACGTGACATTTCGATTTCATATGACCGAAAACAGGATGTAATAAACAAAGTGATAATAAGTTAGGGTATGTATAAGATCGACTCTGGAAATAGCAACGCCGAACGCGTAAAAATTTTCACATAACAATCAAACTTTTTTCGCTATGTTAAAATTATCACTTAGGATATACTCGTATACATCCTGTAAAAAAAAAATAACAGAAAAACATGTCTGTTAAGCCCCCAGGGACTTTTTTATTTATATTATGATCATTACAAACCTGCATGGTTCCAGGCAATTCAATATACGGCCCTGTTATTTTTTCGTATCACAACGTCTTATTAGAATAATAACTGAATTAATATTCAGTGTCACGTGACAGCTGACTGGCTGGAACTTGGCTGGGAATGAGAGGTCGTAATAACCCCCCAGATGAGCACTCACTTGTCGGTAGAGTTAGACGGCAGAAACTTGGCGGTCCTCGCCGCTGCGGAGACACTGGAACAGTCCGCGCCTTGGCCGCGCCGTGACGCCATTGGAATGTTGCCATAGTCTTGTGATGCTGTTGGTGAAGACGAAAATATGTTCATTAAAAAAAAAAATAAACAAAAACAACTGTTAAATAAATAAAAAAAAATAGCTGTAAAAAAACATAACTAAAATTTTTTGGGGCATTTTTTTTATAATGTTTAGGTGACAAACGAGGTGACGGGCTGCCCGATGGAAAGCAACTGCCGTCGCCCATGGACACTCGTGACATCCGAAGAGTCGCAAGTGCGTTGCACAGCACAACACCGTTACACGCCAGTTTTCTGTAAGGCCGTGGTATCACTCGGTACGGTAGTCTGATAGCAACGACCGAATCAGCACTTCAATAATTGGAATTATAATAATTATTATTATATTATTATTAATAATTGTTATTAATAATAATATAATTAATTAATATTATAATTAATATTAATTAATTATTATTATATTATGAATAATTATTATTTCACCAATTAAGATGTTGCTTTAAAGTCTATACCGTCACCATTCAGTACATTCAGCTTGATTGACGGAACAACACCTAAACAAACAAAACTTTTTATTCTAATATATATATGATTCTTGTGTGCGTGTGTCTGTCACTGAACCGCTTGTTTAGAATATAAATAGATATATAATACCTTTCAGTAGAAGTGGAAATCGTGAATCCTCGACTTCCTTGTCCGGCGCCGCCGTTTGCGATTTGCTATGAGGGTCCGGCTGATCCGTTGGGCTAAATATTACACGTATTACAAATATTAAATTACACGATTAGTAAAGAATAAGCATACAGTTTCGCGCAGAAATTGTTTTATGGCGAAATCGTACATATCTCGATGATATTATATAATAATATTCATAAGATCAAAAGTTTCCTAAAATCAGTTCGGTGGTTTAAGGTGGATATAGAGCAGACAGATGCAAAAAATAATTTATATTTATTCTAGTTAAAAAGGGGTGCGAAGTATAAAAGTCTAAATTGAGTGGTTACACAAAATATGAGTGTTGCCAGATGTCTAAAAAATTGACTAATTTTGGTAGTTTCATTATTTACCAAAATTGAATTATAGTGGTGTTTTTAATAATGTTTTTAATTTTTTTTTCTATTAAAATGGGTTCACAGGGGTCTAAGCATGCCTGCTCGTCTAAAGAGCATTCGCTTTGTTAATTTTAACAAAATATCGTCCAAACCTTCTCTCATTACCATAAAAAAAAAACTTATTTTTTTAAAAGTTTAAATACATAAATGTAAAATAGAATATTAATATGTGACAAAATTAAAATATTTACAAAACGATGGAAGTGAATAAAGGAGAAAATTTCGACAATACTATAGCATGATTATTTTTAGTACATTTTAATGAAGCAGATTAAAAATAATCAAGCTCGAGGTAACATCCAATTATACCGGGACATGGAACATTAAAATTACAAATAGTTTAAGGAAAAAAGTTCACTGGCAATCAGTACCATAATTTAATGGAATTCCTTGATTAAAATAAAAAACCGGCCAAGGATATTCAGCCTGGAGGCAGACAGACGGATAGGCGGATAGTCAGACAGACAGACTTTATGGAATCAAGTTTTTTAGATAGTTTACTTAAAATATATTTATTGACATATTTTATTTTATAAAAAAGTAGCTTTTAGCCATTAAGCAGTTCGGTGAAGGTCCTTATATAGCGGGATCCGGGAAGTATGTCGTCGCTGATGTAATATATTCTATCATAATTCAAACTTGTTTTTATATTCTTAACATTTTCTGTTTTCTGAGAGACCACTGTAAGTATGTCAAATGATTCCACGAAATAACAAGTGTTCTTTTACATAGCTGTTTGTTTTAGCATACAAGCCTACACGACCCAGTTTCAAGATATTTGATGAAAGAGAATTTACAAGTGACTCTTTTCAAATCTTACAAAACAGCTTTCCTTTGTACGAGTATAAACAATTATAAAATATTAATAAAAGGAAACGTAGCATTCTTGTAACTTAAATTTTGTAAAATACTAGTTTTTTATGTTATTTTATCGGTCAACTCGAATAAATGTTTTAGTACCGACAATGTCATTAATATTAATTAAATCTAGTTTTATCAAATGCATAATAGAGTAGATAAAATTAATGTCTTAAAGTTTATTATTTTTAATGGGCCAGGGATATGTTTGACATCTGTCATCCAGTGTTGCCTGTCTGCGACCTCAGTAAAAGAAATAATATTTTTTTTAAGCACAAACAGCATTTTTTTAAATTTTGTAGTAAGTATAGTTTAAGTATTTTTTTATTGTCTTTTTAATTCGCATCTTTTAGGTTGCGATTGCCAGCACTATTTACCTATCGTCCGTCGCGGGGTCCTGCGCAGATTTCGGCACGAGGTAGTCTCCCGCCGACGAGCGCTGCCAACACAGCGACGTAAGGGAGACCCACATTACAACACGCCACACACTTTACGCTACCGTGGTCTTTTTTACTTTTTTCTTCGTTTTTGTTAATGGTACATTGAATATTTGCCAATGTCAGAGTGAGTGGCTATATTTAGTATATTTTTTTTAAAACCAGGTAGGTGAGAAAGTTATCAAAATATTTAAAGCGCATTGTCAACTCATTTCGTTTGTTCATATGTTATTTTATTTGTAATATAAAAATATTCATGTTTGTCGTATTTTTCCAGTTTCAGTATGTCAGTGTTGCTAACACTAACAATCGGTAGAATTTTATATTTTATAATAAAGTTAACGGTATTTGGTAAAAAAGACCATGGTGATGTCTTCTAAAAATGTTAAGATCTCCCTGCATATCTTTTTAGGTCTAGGCGTGCATAACACTGGACTTTATTGTATTCATATATTTAATAAAAAAAAATATACATTTTTTATTATTTTAGGCCGATTTAATCTTTATGATATGGCCTTTAGAAGTAAAAAAATAAAAAAAGATACATTTTATTTAAAGTCCAATGCTAGGGGATAGGTAAAAAGAATAGGTAGAGATTTCCGCTATAGCTACTAGGCAAGTAAAACACCTCATGTGTAATTAAAAAAAGAGATTCTTGGAACCGAGTGTTTAGACATAATGACTTTTTTTTAATGTTATTAAAACACCATGCAAATGAAAAATCCCAACGAACCTCTTTCTATCTACAGGGGTACTAACTCTACGCGATTCTCATTCAGGGTAAGGTAAAGTTAGAAAAAATAAAATAAAAAAAATAAAACAAAATAAAAAACTGTCATGCGTCACTCGAAAGCACGTTTTTTCTAACATTGATTATTCGGAAAAAAGTTTATTTACTTGCTTCTAGTAGCCAGAGCGAAATCGTTTGAAAAGAAAACAATTATAATTAGTACAGTGTTTATAAATCGATTTAATGATATTTTACTTGTGTGAATGGAATTATTGTATCTGTAAAATATGTTTAATAAAAATGTAAAGTGAAATTATTGACTCAATATATTCTTAAATTAGATTAGAAACAAATGTCATTATTTAAAGACTGACACAGAATGATACCCAAAAAAATAGTTGTGAAGCTTCATTATGACAATCGTGACAATATCAATAGTACGAGTATATATTTTAGTTGTCTCCAAAGCCTTAGTTATATTAGAAAAGTTTTTTGCTGATTTTTAAAACTTAAGCATTTTTTTATATTAAAAAAATATCAAATCTAAAGACAGTTTTTTTAAGAACATTTTCATTCGAATTCTTTATACGATGAGACTTAAAATACTTTCTTTGGGCAAAAATAACTTAGATGTAAAATGATATAGAAAACGGTGCATCGTTATGCCCACTTAAGTAGGACACTCAGTCCTCGATATTCACTACGTCTATGGTATTTTTGACTAAAGCATCCATAGAATACGAAATGCTCATTCCTTTGTCAGTGTCAAAATGACATTTGTTTTTTTTATCGCGTCGCAAACATCGCAAAGGCTTTACCTGCGCTTCGCCGGAGTCATTTGGTGTCTCGTTCTTGGAGCCCCCGATAAACGACCTCACTATCGGCAGAGGGGCTTCCAGTATTTGTGGATCCTGGCGAAAAAAGCATTGGTTATTTGTATATATATATATACGAGTAAAGGAGCAAACAGATCACCTGATGGAAAGCGGCCGTCATTCGTGGGCACCCCGCAAAGCCAGAAAGGTTACAAGTGCATTCCGGCCATTTAAGAGCAAGTAGGTGTACGAGGGAAGAAAGTTGGGCCGGATGTAAATAAAATAATTTATTCGATAAAATACAGCAAAAGCGCTGTTTCTGCCTCGCCGGTTCACTGTTAGGCACGATTCCTCCGGCCGAGCATTAGTGCCGAAGCATATGTCACGGTAAATATTGCGCAAAATGTCGGCCTCATAAATAACACGAGGAAATATTACTTAACAATGAAAGTTTTATACGTTTTTGCAAAGTAACAGGACAAGGGGTCAAATAGTAACGACACTGCCTCGTTGCGAATTAATGGGGGCCTATCAATAAAAACTGTGACGTTAATAATAAAAACATACAATCAATATATCCGACAGCTCGAACTCTATTGGATCGAGAGACCATAGCCCTAAAACTACGGCCCTGGTTCGTACAATACCTGTAGAAATCCTTGAAGGCGGTCGTAAACCATGGAGAAGTTGGGGCGTTCGTCCGGCGACGGATTCCAGCAGTCGCACATCAGACGGTATATCTCGTTGGGACACCCTGTATAAAAGCATGCGTACGTCAAAAAAAAAAAGTTTATATATAGACAAGACATATAATGTAGGTTAAAAGCGATTACCGAGGACGACGACATCATCAAAAATACAGGAACAGGTGCTAAATAGCTGATGATGATATGAGTGCACTGAGCACTAGGGAGGTGGTGGAATAGCGAGATAGGTAGGTAGGGCAGGGCGTGAGTAGGAGAGTAAGGTAGTGGAATTATAGTGATACAATGAGATAGTGAGACGGTGAGACACCTGATAGTACAGGGATATAGCAGGACAGTGAGCTAGTAGTATAGTGAGAAAATGTCACAGTTTGATAGTGGAATTCACGCTTTTGTGAGATAATAATTTGTGGGAAAGTAAGAATGCTGGACAGTTAGACGGTGAGATTGTGGCACAGTTAGATAGTGGAACAGTGAGATAGTGGCACAGTTAGATCGTGGCACAGTTAGGTAGTGGAACAGTGAGATAGTGGAACAGTGAGAAAATGTCGCGTTTGATAGTGTATTTCACCCTATTGTGAGATAGTGACATAGTAGGAAAGTAAGAATGCTGGACAGTTGGACGGTGAGATAGTGGCACAGTTAGATAGTGGAACAGTGAGATAGTGGAACAGTGAGAAAATTGCACAGTTTGAAAGTGGATTTCACACTATTGTGAGATAGTTGAATAGTGACATGGTAGTAAAGTAAGAATGCTGGACAGTTGGACGGTGAGATAGTGGCACAGTTAGATAGTGTAA
>JAOTAV010043790.1:0-17476 GCA_026546445.1 Cyclargus thomasi
TTTAATTGGCTTTATGATCTCTATTGATTTTATGCTTATTGTATTTTGTGCAAGCTGTAAGTTTTCTGAACACAATAAAATAAAAAAAAATAAAATAAAAAACTAGATTTTTTTATTTAATGATATTTAGGGGGCAAGCGAGCAGACGTGTTACCTGATAGTTAGCAACTTCCTTCTCCCATGGACACACGCGACATCTGAAGAGACGCAAGTGAGTTTCCAGCCCTTATAAGGGAATAGGGAATTTTCTTCTGCTTGTGCCGAAAAAAATGTCATTTGTACGAGTATACAAAACGCGATTGACAAAGTGACAGCACAACACTTAAATTGTTATCGTAGTTTGTATACATAGAATAGAAATGTAAAATTTTTAGACTGGATTTTAGTGTTAATGACTGCACCGCTTAGATTAGACAAACCCACAATATATAGCTACAGGCTAAAACTTTGTAACCTAAGTTCGATCCACGCTGCCAGCGGCCGCGACAAATATAAGATCGTATTAAATCCCACTTTATGACATTAGCGATTGGTTTCATTTTCTAATAACATGAGTCTAGCTGGCCATGACGCGGCGTCATTGTGGTGCAGAGCAATATGAAAGCTATAGTTTATACCATAAAGTGGCGTTTTACTTGAGTTAATGTGTATACGCACTTTTGTCCTGTAGTTTGACCACAATCTCCGTACCGCGTCCTAGGAACGTTGGACTTTGACGGCCAGCTGTAGACTCAGTAGCAGGCCGGTAACCATGATAACTCTTCCTCGCCGCGCTCATACCCAAGGCGAGGTAAAGCTCTCGTGGTCAAGCTATACCGATATACGGTCCCTCTCCGTATCATTACGGGTTAGAATTAACATAAGTCACGAATTGTCCCCGGCATTAAGTATTCATCGCGATAATTACCGCCCGTCCTCGCGGCATTGTTCGACGCGTTTTGTTATGCAGAATAATGAATCCGTCCTCCTGCATTATACATTTGGAAAATAATTAAGTTCTCTCAGATCCCGAGGAGTCTGGAAGTTGAGAACTTACGTTAAGGCTTGTACGTGGGGCAGCGGGGTAATTTTAACTTTTTATAAGTTTTTTTTTAACCGTTAAGCACATTAACGAAAAATATATATGTTATAGAATGATTATCATTATTTAATTACTAGCGAGGACTTTTACCCTAAGCTTATAGTTAATCATAAAAATATGTACTGTGGACATCGATTTTTTGAAAAAAAAAACCTGGAATAACTACGAAACTAACCGGTTAAGATGAACGATTTTTCTTTATACAATACAATATAAGTAACACTATAATCCCTAAGGAGGAATTCATATTACTTGTTTTTCTTAATTGTATATTAATTACTTTCCGTTAGCGGAGGGAGATTTTTGAAATTCCTTGGAGTTGGAGCCTGTATTCCCCTTAATATGGTAGTAACACACAGTTTGGAGTTTCGATTTTAATTTCTACATCATCAAAGAGTGTAAAATATTATATCACCGGCACAAAAGCATTAAAATTTCAATCGATTGAAAATATTGTATGTCTAAAGATTTGCTAAAAAGTAATAAAAATCGGTGACAGTTTATTTTACGTTTTACGTCTTGGTACACCAATGTTTGGCAGACATTTTGTTTAGTGATCAATAAAGTCAGCATAAAATCGTAAACATTTTATAACACTTCAGTTCTGCGAGCTGTACGTTATTAAAAATTCGCGTGGACCACATCAGCCACCTTATTAAGTCTACTAGTTGAAGTGTCATGACTCGTAGCATTTGCATAATATTTTATAAACCCAACTGAAAATTCAGACGCTCTAAGATTTAAATTTTAAATGTGAAGTTCAGATAATAAGGATTTAATAAAGTTTTTAAATATTTTAGTACGCTTTTAGACCGTCTGTCTTAAGGTCTCAAATTATAAAATATATTTTTAAAATTCGGCCTTGGGACACTGAACTCTAGACAATGATGAAATGATTTAGACTTCTAAAGTTCAGTTAAGACACCTGCCCCCTTCACGATGCGATTCCGTGCGGATTCGTTTCCGATTTTGGAAACTTCCATTAAAAGTGCCAAGACTTCCCTTGAGAACGTTTCGGTTTCCGCGCTGAATCGCATCGTGCATGAGGGGGCTGGAGGCTTAGCACGGCGACCGAGATAGTGTAACAGCATAATAGATAAGGTGGCTTATGCACATAGGAAATCTATCAATTTATCGCTACGATCTGTCATATTGTCTATTCTTCCGTATTTCTACGATGCGTGTGCTAAGCCTACAGGACACCATTATAGAAAGCCCAACTTTCCTACACCTCTTTCTCTATCCCTATTCTAGTAGCCTATTCTTTCATTGAAAGTCCGATCACACATCTCTTCTTATAGAAATAAAAAGGCTAAGTGCGAGTTGGACGGAAGGGTTCCGTATTAGTAAAAAGCAAAAAATTGAGACGTAGTTCTGAAAGTTAAACAGCTTCAGCTTTACACTTCCTAACAAGTGATAGTGCGATGTAGACGTACTGCAGCGCCATCTAGTACCAAGAAGAAAAAACTTGAAGAGATCCCCTTTTAAATATTTAATTTATTTTGTATTTAGTATTTTTGTTACAGCGGCAATAGATATACTCATTCTATGAAAATATCGAATTCTCTAGTTATTACCGTTTTTGAGATACAGCCTGAAGACAGACAGACAGATGGACATACGGAACCCTAAAAAGAACTTGTCATCCTTATGTAGACTCGATCCACGCGTCTCTGTCTGTCTGTCTCTCCGCGTGCCTGTTGTTCACACCTGAGAGAAGTCAAAGTGTTTAATCCGAAGTACCAGGAGATTATGAGATTGAAGGAATTGACAGCTAACCGACGTGATTAGAGCGCATTAGTGGTAATACAATAGGCTCGGCTTATGTAACCACACACAACAATGCCGCTAAATACTCATGTTACGTCATATGTGCCTGGTTAACACGTATGTAGTAGATAAGTAGAACTAAATTTTAAGTGACGGTCATTGTTAAAGCGAGTAAAAAAAACTTTGTCGACACACTACCAGAAACAACATAAGTAACGAGCTTGTTACTCGAAACTTCCAGGCATCTCATTAAAATGTACACTTAATTATTTCTTAAAATTTCCCCTTTTGTGCGCTGACCCAGGAGCTGGTAGAGCGGCCGCAGACAAAGCCCAACTTGTTACCAACTTTCATTTCGCTGGTTTCACCTGGGCGAACGTGTACAAAGTGTTTTATATACTTATACATTAAATTCCTGTGTCTCGGTGTTTCTCCGGAAAGAAGGGCCGATTGTGGTAAGATTTCGTGAGCTAAAAGAGTGGGCCTGACATAAAAATATTAAAAAAGCGTAACTTTACTTACGCTTTTTTGCCTTTTTACTCTCACGGTCACATGTACAAATCCCATATAAAATCTTTGTAAACGCGAAACATATTCATGGTCTAATGTCAAAAAAAAAAAAACTTGCACTATAATACACACATAATATAATGCTTTGTTTACAATCGCGTTTTGTTACATAGAAATATTTTTTTTTTGACCGCTATTGACAATATAGGGCAAAAGCAACAACTCCTAGCTGAAACCGTCATATAAATTTTCTACTGTCTTGCACGATTTTATACATTTACTAGCTGACAAATGTTGTTTTGCATATAAATAATTTACTCTAAAAAATAAATAAAAAATATCAGGGAGATGAAAAATAGATGTTGGCCGATTCTCATAGATACCGGATAAGCACAAAAATTTCATCAAAATCGGTCAAGCCGTTTCGGAGGAGTTTTAGAGAGACACGAGAATTTTATATATAAAATTACGAGGAAAATAATTTTATAATAAATATACTATAATAAAATCTATCTAAATTAAATAAGATGCAATAGCTTCTGACCCGAATAGCTTACTCAATATAACCAAAAAAATACTATATTTTCTAATTGTTTAATTAAATTGCTGCTATAAATTACTCACGATGAAGAATTAATAACAAGAAGTTATTGTATATTCTTTTCAGTAAGAATTTAGAACACAATATGAGTTAATTTAGTAAATTAATCAGCCAACTTTCACCGATCTAGCCGAAGTATTTTAATGATCCTGCCATTCCTGCGCGAGGGGCGCAGAATTTTGTATCAAAGCCTAAAAGGTTGTATGTACCAGCAGCGCCGGTCTTTTGACCGAAATGTCCGATTTGAATATTTCAAAAGTAATCTACGAATGCCGAAATAGTATTGAGTTTGAAACAATTTATTCCGAAAGGATTTCATGGAGAATTTTTATTAAGACCGTTTTGACTGTGAAATATATTCAATGGAATGTTGGCGGATATTTTACTAAATTATTATCGTTAATGTTTATTTAATTACTATTTCAGATATAAAATTGGATTAATTTAATACATTTTTATTTTAATGATCGTGCAGGTACAAAAATTCAAAACAAATTCAGTAACACTTAACTTAGAATATACTCGTATATTGTCGTATACGTACTTTTCGTTTACTATCGACTCTCTTATGTATGAAGTTAATATATTTATTATAGAAAGTATGAAGTTAAGTTTAATGCCTATTCGCTGGCTGCAATATTGGTGCTCACCGCTCGCACGGTGGCAAGATAAAACACTTAGCGGTCGGCGGCATACAAATCTTCTCTAAAGCACAAGCGGCCATTTTAAATCTGAATACTTAGGTTTTAAGATAATTTTTCATAGTAGTATTCACCTATTACTAACGCCAAATTATTCAACTCGGTCTCTCCCAACCTCCCCGACAATTTAAACCTTGCACTTCACAACTCACCGCTGCGATTCATCTAACTTCACATGTCCAAAGCACTAAGTACTTAGCGGTGCGCTAAAAGCCGGCAAAGTTCCGGAGATCACAAGTTGTGTAATGACAGCGGAATAGCGCCTCGACTAATAAATGTACCGCGCGTGCTCACGCTGGCGAAACTTCCCAGCTTTGCACCTCATTTGTTACTGTATAAAGTGCTACACACCTAAAACACCTAACACACCTATTGCCATTGGAATACTCTGCGGTCGGTGGCATACTAATTGTGACTTTTAAATGACTGAAATCAGCGATGCGGACAAGGTATCCACATCTCATGCTGAATGGGAACCAATTTGGTATCTCGATGTGTATTCATGTTGTTGTTGTTCATTGTGTAATTACTAAATAAATTTATTTTCTTTCTTTCTTACTTGTGGCTATTTGTCATTTCAAATCTCTGCATTTTGTCCGCCGCGTTCCCGGGTCTACGTAATTTAGTCGGAATACGTTAAGTGTAAAACGGAAAACATTAAGATCGGACGCGACATACGGACGCGGCTAAATGCCCCGAACTAGATAATAATTGTACGTTGAAGTGCGGAAACTATTAAGCGTATGTCGCGGACGTTTTGTATGGGCTGTCAGCGTCGTCTGACGTCAGTCACGGACGTTTTTGTATGGGCTGTCAGTCGCGTCCTATCAGTTTGTTTTCAACTTAAGTCGTGATCATGTATATTTAACAAAGCTCAACCAACTCAATGGCATCCGCAAACTTCCTCTGAATTACCTTCCCTGATAGTACTATTTAACAAATGGAACAAATCCATACTTCTATACTGATATTATTATTAATGCGAAAGTGTATCTGTCTCTCTGCAACCTCTTTACATCCAAACCACCGAACAGATTATGCTGAAATTCGATATGGACTTTGAGTTCCGGGGAAGGACATAGGATATTTTTGTCTTGCAAAATGCACGGTTCCGCCACGATAAATGATTTTGGCGCAAGAAAGTTGTGGATGATGCCCGCTGCTGTGATATAATATTTCATGTTGTATGGGATTTTATAGCTTTCGAAATCTCCACGTCCACGGAACATTTGGTAAGCTGAAAGCGAATAACCTGACTGTCTCCTTGTCTAGATGTCTAGTGTCGAGCTGTTTCCGCCTTGGAAATTGTCTGCGCGACGGAAATCACTGTTTGCGGTGAAATTCAAACCTGAGTCGTGACAAGTGTTTAATCTTTGTCATGAAGTTTACAGTTTAGGTCGACCGCAGATTCATCGATCGCGCCGCACGCGCCGTAGTCGCTGCGTTCAAGGATCTGTTGTGCGCAATGATGACATGTTCGCCAGTAGCGTAGGCGTTTAGAGATGAATAGATAAACCGGCTAACATCGAGAAAACGTGTAGACCTTATTTTGTCGTGGGTTTATCTTAGCCTGGCAGGGCTAGAATAGCGTCAGTAGACATATGAAAGTATAGACAAACTGACAGACGGTTGGGATAAACTGACAGATCCCCGTTGTCCACTTCAACGTCACTTTGTCTATCTCGCTATAGAAGAAAAAAAAGTTTTATTCCATATAAGCTGCGATCACACATACACGGATGATTTGGTCGCATCCACAGGTCCACAATGTGGCAATAATTCAACGTATCTGATAGTACAAAGCTATCTCGTAATACGTGTGTACGGCATTTGCACTATATCAAGACCCATGTTTCCGGCGCATTTGGGCTATTACTAATATCGAAAACTTGAAGGCCCAAGAAGCAATATTGTATAATTACTCCGCATTTTTTTTATTACATTTTGTTAAAAAATCGAGTAGTTTTAATAAAATGTTTTTTTATGATATTTAGGTGATAAGTGAGCAGACGAGTTACTTGATGGAAAGCAACTACCGTCGTCCATTGACACTCGTAACACCCGAAGAGTCGCAAGTGCGTTGCCGGCCTTTATGAGGGAATAGGGAATGAGAATAGGGATCCCCTATCCCTTATTAGGGAAATTGGGCCACCGGTTAACTCACTCATTGGACGAAAAACAGCACAATGCCATTTCATGCCAGTTTTCTGTGAGGCCGTGGTATCACTCCGGTCGAGCCAACCCATTCGTGTCGAGGCATGGCTCGCCCACGACAAAATTAAAAGGTTACTTAAAAATTAATTCAAATTGTGAATTTACTGTTCTGCTAAATTAGTAGTTATTTGTAAAAAAATACAAAATGAATTCCTCTTAACAAAGTGGGCGTTTCAGAAGGGCAGGTTAGCATGTTTTGAATTAATAATAGTTCAAAAGTAAGCAACACATTTTAGGCGCTAATTTTATCGGCAGTATCAACAAAAGAAGCATACCGGAGCTGTAACTCTTCACTTCGACACGTTTCCCACTTGACCGCTTTAACCTGTAGTAATGAAAATAATTCCACAGCGACGACGCCGTTACACAAATATAATATAGGGGTAAACACACACCCCTGTGGTGCGCTGATACTGCGATACATTGTACGAAACTTGTTCTGAATTTCGGCGTGTTTGCTTAAAGTATTTTTGATATAAGCGTGCTTTTTGGACGGGCAGTCGGCTCAACTTCGGCTTTGAGCTGTACACACAGACGGCCTAGTGCGATATTGGAGATATTACGGCTATATTTCGTAGTAAGATTGCTTGACTACACGCTACTAAAATATTGAGAGAGCTAACAACTAGAGAGAGATTTTATGTGTTATTTTTATTACGCTGGTTCTATTTGCCAAGCCGGGCTGGTTCCCAAACAGACAGAAATCCAACAAGATGGGTACGTACCGGATCTAATGAATGTAAGTGATAATATTTTTGATCAAATACTATAAGATTTAAGAAGCAAGCCAAGTGTTGATGAGATTGTCGTGAAATGTAAAATGAACTCTAACTAGTTGTTTACTAGAAATTAAGTTCTATAATTTTTAAAATGTTTTTTTATTTGTATTTTTTATTTATCTTGTTAACAGGTAAATTAAATTTAAGTTTTCAATATTATGGCAAGTACGTTAATTTTTTTTTTAGTTATTTTTCAATTTGTTTATATTCTAAACAGTAAACGCTGTACTACTGTTTTATAAATCTGTGAACGATTTCGTGGGTTCTATGTTTATATATTTTAATTTTAAGTAATTGTGTTATTATGTAAGTTTTAACATACAACTGTTTTTTATTCCTAAATAAAGAAAAAATATATCAATAAGTTGTACATGCATTATTTTATTCAATTTTGAAGGGATGTTTCTTCAAAATTGAATATAGTTATGGCACCAAGACTATCTGAGACAAAAAAACTAAAATCAAAATTATTTGTATTGAAAAATAAAACTTAATGAGCTCACAATCGTACAAAAGTTATAATCGCGGTTTCGAAGCGACTATCGAGGTTGACGGTGCAACTTTTTAGACGGCAACTGTGAATTTGTATAATATTTAACCGAAGGCTAACACTTTATATGTGATTAATCGTACTGTTGATTCCCGGTGGAAATTCATGTTCGTAGTTTATGAAACACACTTTTCTTGCACTTTTTCCACTGTATTTTCTTAGATTTTACGTATCTATAATTTCGACACCGGTTTCGACAAATTTTTCATCAGGTGATGAACGACCTGATGACGACTAAACACTGGAAAAAGTGCAAGAAAAGTGTGTTTCATTAAGTATGCTAAGGATAAACTAACTTTAGGATTTGTATCTCTTATATTTTGTAAACGAAAGAAAGTTTTTGTGTTTTGAAAGAGCAAACTTGTGTCGTGTTAGCGTTGCCTTTTCACAGAGAATGCAATATTATAAAAGTCACACACACCCTAAAGAATTATAACTTACTTTTGTAACAACATGTATATTCACTAACCTCAATTCATTTCAAATCGAGCCGGCGAATAGTTTTTCTTCGAAAATTGCAAAGATTTAGCGAGGAGCTCCCCCTAACGGCTCCATATGACCTCGCCTTATGGGATAAAAGCTATCCTGGTAAAATAATAGGGGGATGTAGGCTGACGCGTGCTTACCGACGACAAATGAAATGAATTATATCCCGCGTGTCAGCGCAGAATGAGACGTTAATACGGAAAAATTGGACCGACCGACATATTTTATTCCGTGGGGGAATTGGGATGTGTTATGTGATTATGGTAGAATGATAATTGCCGTGTTTTGGTGTTTGACACAGTGAGGAAAACAGTATCCAGTCATTTTTACCTTATATTTTTGTTAAAAATATGCCAGTAATAAGATTTTTTTGACTATTCTTTTATAGATTTATTGGATATTTTTATTTTTAAGTTAAGCTAAATCCTTTGTAATTCATGTCGTTTTTTACAGTTAGTTAACAGTTTGACTATAAATTACAGTTAATAATCTGCCTGCTTTTTAATATAATTTAATAATGTAAAATTTCAAACGACCATTAAAAATACAAATAATTCAGACAAAATGTCATAATTTACAGGGAATTTTTTTAAATAAAATTGAGATATAATGTTAAAAAAATTAATATCTTCCAAATTTCAGCATGATAACTTCTATAAAAATATTTGTAATAAGCCTTCAAAGTTGAGCAGGTAAGTAAATTTTTTGTAGTACATTTTTTTTATATTTATATACCATGCGATAGCTTAGGCAATTAACAACAACTTTTGTTGTAAAACAACTATCATGAAAACAATATTTAACCAAGTTATCGAACAGAGTCTTCCCGCGGTGCGTACAAACTACCTAGAGGTGACGTCATAACTTGGTATCGTTTTGTATGGAGCGTTTTAGGAAGGTCAATTTTATTAAATTTTTAATTGCCATATCTTCTAGACAATTAACGCTATAGGCTTTATTCTTTCACCAATATTTTGTTCATTTGAACGTCTCTTATAATAAAAAAAATAGTCGACTATCCCATTCTCGGCCTCGGTATTAGACTAATATTAGTAACATAAATAAAAGTTAAATCTATCAAAAATAAATTACAAACAGCTACTGAGCTGCATTTTTCTCGGTGAATTACCACCGAGCAAAAAGGATACAAAATGCCCTACAGGCGACGGTTGTAATTCCAGAAAAACCATTACAATGTCCATCAAAGAGGAAAGTTGAAAAACACGACACTCGCGACCGAATTACTGCAGAACGAAACCACAATTATCAGATCGAACCAGTATGCTGACTGTTGAAAGCATTCGGATTTTTGTTTCGTTTTGACGTAATAATGTTACGCCCGTCCGGCGTAGACGGCGCGCGTCTTGGGGCCCCTTTTTATACTTAGATATGGTCGCCGCACGGTTGCCCTGCCATCTTGCGTCGGTTTACGTAAAAGCATTATAGATAGTTAATAGAATCTGGCGTTACTTTGCGGAAGTCCATACCTTCAAGTTTAGTTAATTAAGGTTTTTAGCAATATTCCGCGAAATATAGACGCTTTTAGATTTGAGAGATTGCAAGTCCAGAAGAGAGTAGTATGAAGCATGGTGAAGTATGGGCGATACACAGTCGCTGCACGGTCGCTGTGCTATGTGAAAACACATTTATTGCTCATATTATATACGCGGTACATGCGGTGAACGTGTGCTAAAAAAACTTACTCTGCGTTCCAAGCATACTTTCAGCGGTACCGAGCGATACTGGTGCTGTTTTTATTAATTAAAGTCGGCCCTCTGTATCGCTCTGCCTACTGTGATGAAAGTGTAGACACGAAGTACGATGAGCTCGCTTTATTGCATGTCGAGCTTAAAATACAGTATAAATGGATATGCGCTAGCGTTATATTAAGAGTCAAGTCGATTGGTTACTTCATCAGGGCATGAAAGACAAACAAACATATACATTTTTCTATATTTATAACTAGTTGTACCCCGCGGCGGATTAAAAAGTACCCTATGTGCTAATCCAGGATACCAGCCATGTCAAAATTCATCGAAATCGGTTTAGGCGATTAAGTGTGAAGAAGTAACAAACTTACACACGTGAGTGCAGTTATGCTCTGCCGTTTTGTAAATGTTAGTTTAGATCTAGATCTAGATATTATCAAATACTGATTAGGAAATTTTTCGTTTTACGATAGGGGAATAATTGGTCTACGGTTTTAAACATTATTTTGGTATCGAACCAGTATCTAGCAAACTTGCTGAGCGCTTTCCATTACAAACAAAAAAATTATCATTACACATAATAATTCGGTTCCAAATTCCTTTATTATCGGTGCGTGTCAAACAGCGCAACAAAGGTCTCGACGCATACGTTACGTTGGCGATCAGTAAGTTCGTGTGGCAATCGTTTGTATAGCTTTTTAACTTGACAAATGGACTAATATTGTTTTGATTTTTAATATTAAATATTGCTGCTAGCTTAGGCCTCAGACATTGGTTGTGTTTTAACAGTTTTGTATTGCTATTTTACGCAGATTCTATTCCATAATTTAGCAATAATAACATAATGACGAAAAACTTTTGTAACAAAATAAAATGTCATCTTCTACGTTAAATTAAAAATTTGAGCTCCAGTTTCTAAAATAAAACACATCCAGTAGTCCACTTCGTCACCATTTTCGAGGAATACAATATTCTATTGTTAAATTTTTAGCCACACGAGCCTTTTAAAGTTGTAATCCGTTTAATCTCCCTGTTCTGGACGGGTAATTTTTAACAGTATAACTGCGAAAAAAGCCGTCTTTCAGTGGCCATAATTTCATAATACCAGTTTTCATGGGCGGTTACATTTTAACGTGCTTTACGGTTGTCTTTTTGGCTTTTTAATGTTTCTTGTTATTTCTGATATTGTACAGGCTACAACGAATACAAATATTCGGACTTACACTGTCATTATGTCATCAGTTCAGTCCATCAGTAGTCAGGAATGACGGAAGAGTGATCGTCCAACAGGTTGATTGGTGATTTTTATTATGAACTTTTCAAGTCATCAATTTGGCATTGGTCTTAGACTGATGTCTGATCGAGTGTAAATTCCATATATAAAATTTGACGACCTCTGTGGCTCAGTTGGTAAGCGCGTTGGTAGCTTAAGCCGGGGGTCGCGGGTTCGAATGCCGCCGACGGAGCAAGTTTTTTGGTCTTGGATGTGTATCATATAAATTATAATAAAAATCTTAAATATGTGTGATAAGCATTTAATTTTGTTATAGAAAATAACAATTCTCATCTTTGTTACCACGCGGATGGAGTCGCAGGCAACAGTTAGTTTTTATAATAATAAATCACTTCTTAGTGCGGCAGAAAGTGTAACTATTAAATAATTATTATAAAATTAGACGTATCGACTGACTTCAGCCGATACGACGTTACTGCAAAAAATATGTTTTATTATTATGTTGAATGTACGACTTAGCATGGATATAAATAAAGATGGCTGTTCGCAGAATCTTTAGAAGGCTGTTCGCAGGACTGTTTGAGTCTTGAGAAAAGATTTCTAAATATAAAGTTGTTACGGAAAGGAGAATATTTTACATTTTATAATGAACGCAGTCCTGCCACTTGACGTATTTGAGGCAAATGAAAACTTGTCATATATATATTTTTTTATATCAGAAATATATTTGTGACAATATTTTTTAAATGTTTTAGTTGAATATTCAAAGAATAGAAAAATGTTAAGCCAGATGATTTAGTGGGTTTTAACATTGACAGGCGCGTGCAAAAATAGTTTGCAAAAATTTCTTGCAAACTTTTAAAATGCATTTGTGGCAACATTTATTACAGGATTTTTCATTACTAAGCAAACGGATTCCGAGACATAATTTTTAGAACATTTCTTCTTTTTTTTTAGTTTTTTTAGCCTCGCTTGTAACTAGCCAGGTCTGCAGTTCCGTATTGGGGTGTAATAGGAGTTCTTACATTACAAGGTTTCAGCTTGCCTCAAACACTTACTCAATTATTATTTTTAACAAAAAATTAAAACCGATTTGCAAAGGAAAAAAACAAAAACATGAAAAAAGAAACTAAAAGTATTAAATAAAATTTATTCTTTAATAGCGCTTGTTTCAGAATTCGGTGAGGAATCAGCCTATTTCCGTACACAATCTTCATAATTATAATGTCGGTACGGATTTGTCTAGATTTAAATTTCTGACTGTTACCGACTTCAAAATTATGAAGATTGTGTACGGAAATAGGTTGATGCCTCACCGAATTCTGAAACAGACAGTGTAATGTTTGTTACTTCTCCACGCTTAAACGACTTTTCGTATTTTTTATATTCGAATTCTATAAAATTTGGCATGGAGCTTGCTGGTATCTTTAATTAGCACATAGGCTACTATTTAATCTCGACTAAGCCACGGGATGCGCCGCAGGCCATAACTAGTTTTGAATATAAATCAGTTATTACTTTATTATTTTGTTCGTTCTACATAGTATTATGTTACTATTTGTAAATCGCTCAACTGCACACCTTAGCCACTAGCATTCTTGTGTCGACGTGTCTTGTAAGTGAAGCCAACAGCCTAGCTTACCGACAAAATGTTGTCGACAAATGTCGGCGGCGTCGGAGGCTAAGGTGTGTAGCGTGCCTTAGAACTGCCAAATTGCTCGACAAATTACGGAATAATTATCTTCAATAATTGTAGGTTGATGAATGAAGCCTTAGTAGCTATGACGATAATGATGATTGATATAATTTGCTGCGTAGCTTATGCTTTGGGTTCTTAAACAGCGCCGAAATCTCTAAATGTGTATCTTTAAGGAATAAGGATTTTTCCAATAGCACTTGAGAACCGTGGTAGGTCTATCGTAAAAATCTTACTTATTCATGCTAAGCGATTAAGGTACTTAGCATGAAACCAAAATCATATTTCCCTTTAAATTTTTAGGTGTTTTGAGGTATAATAGGGTCATAATGCGATAATGAACGGTGTCTGGTGTGATAGCAGTGATGATGATTATGAATATATTTATTTTGTAGTAGCATAAGTTTTCCGTTCTTAAAATAAATCCGAAAACCCCATACTCATATCTGTAAGGAATCAGGAGTTCCCTCAGTACCTTCGGAACCATGGTTTACCTTGGTACCAAATCTTACTATTTTGTAACATATACCTGGGATGCTTCTATAGGAATTAAAATCACTATATGTTTTCATACAAGTAGTCACCACTTTTGTGATGATGATGATTATGAATATAATTTATATTGTAGTAGCATATGCTTTCAGTTCTTAAAACAACGCCGTAAACCCGAAAGTATCTTTAAGGAATCACGAGCTCTCAGTACCTTCGGAACCATAGTATAGTTTGGTATCAAATCTTACTTTTTGGTAACATATACCTGGGACGCTTCTAAAGAAGCTGAAACCACTGTATGTTTATATACAAATTTCGAGGAGTTCTCTCGATTACTCATGGATCCCATCATCAGGTCACCACGTTTGGGAAAATGAGACCAAATTGGAGTAATTCCCTATACAACAAACAAAAAATTTTGAGAACCGGTTCACTAGCGGCGGAGTTATCATTGAACATACAGCCGAACATATAACCTCTTCGTTTTTGGAAGTCGGTTAAAAATTGCTACCAGCTCTCGGTTTATAACCACAAGTCTCTCCACAGTTCGTTTACTAACAAACGCTTTGATCCTTAATATAATTAATATTGTCTTGTCAATATTAATCGGATTTCAGTGGTGAATCAATACATTATTTAATTGAAGACAATGAGATTAGTGCTAAGCGGCTCAGGATGGGCAGACAGACAACTTGATAATGTGTTAATACTACAATTTATTACATTCACTCAATGCTCATTATAAAAGGGGGCTAAGCGTGATCAGGTAAATAAAAGGACGGACATAATATGGAAGATGCGTCGAAATCTAAATTTATTGAATGCAAATTATTATGATAGTTGGCTAAAAGATATAGAATATGACAAAAAAATCTCTGAATTCTGTTGAAAAATTAGTAAGATAAGGCGCTTTGAGTTTTCTACCTATTTCTTTCTCTCAAAACGTAATTTAGTATGAACTTTGTATGCAGCTTATAGATTTTGACGTCACAATCAACATCTGATTTCTCTTTCTAACTGAATACTTTAAAGGCTTACTTTACTTTGTGGTTTCCAATTTTATCAAAAAAAAAGTTTAGACTACATCGTTTTCATATCAATAGATTTATTTTATAAAAGAATAAAAAATCATTCATATTCCCTATTGCAAATTTATTGCAAAAAAATAAAGCTTCGTTCCGTCCCCACACGACACGCATTGCCCAGTGTTGGGAACTAACTGCCGAATATTTGTAAAAGAATTTTTGATTTGGCATTCATTCAGGTCTCTCTTTCAAAGATCTCTTTCTTCCGAAACCACTGGAGCGTCTTTGTAGGAAATATATGTTTGACAAGGTCTGAAATATAACAGTTGGATCTTAGCATATTTTATACAGTCTTATTTGACGTATCATCTTGCGGATCAGTTAGCAGAAGCATAATAATATTATAGAGAAACGGCGTGGGCATATTGTGAGTGTAACTTTGTAATCTCACAACGCAAGGGCTTAGACTGCTTCAGGTAGCCCTTTTAGTAAATCCCACTGTTCAACTACCCAAAGTTCACATTGTACACATCTTTACTAATATTTTAATAATGTAAAGCTGAAGAGTTTGTTTGTTTGAACACGCTAATCTCAGGAACTGCTGGCCGGAATTGAAAAATTATTTCGTGTTGGTTAGTCCATTTATCGAGGAAGGCTATAGGCTATGTAACATCACGCTACGACCAATAGGAGACGAGCAGTAATCAAAAAACTTTGTAAAAACGGGATAATTACACTGACACTGACAGTTTCAGATTTTTTCCTAATAATCTAATTTTGCAGCTAAATTGAGAAGTCTCAAATATTTTTTTACATAACAGTAACTAAACAACAACAAGGATTCCGGGTGGAGCGATTATAAAACCATTTCCTAAAATCCTTTACCAAACTAAATTCGTGATTTTTCGTTACATTTTTCATTCTCGGAATTTGAAATCTCGAAACAGCCGTAAATTCGGCGGTGCTAAGTCGCAGATGTGTATTATTCATCTGCTTTGGCGGCGTTTTGTAGATTTATCGGCACGGGTGGGCCGGCCCGTAATTGTCAGGTGAAGTATTTACGACTGGTCCGTGAGTTATGGAGGACCCTCCTCGGAGTTTTTAAGATACTTTTAACTTATTAGCCTGCACGTGGATAGGGAGAGGGGCGGATAAGGGGGCCCTGGTCGTCTCTCGGCGGCCCGAGGGGATGGATAAGGATTGAGGACTCTCACGGTTTTGTAAGAGTATTTAACTTTGTCACTACTGATAAACTTCTTAGAGCGACGGAGTCAAATTTCTTTGCAGTCGGTGCTAGTTCCTAAGTAAAATAAAAAAAGGAACACGTGCAATTTCTTAAGTATTGCCGTGGGAGAGCCAATGTCCGGCACAAATAGTTCGGCCTGGCCGGAGTGATACCACGGCCTCACAGAAAACTGTCGTGAAACGGTGTTGTGCTGTGTTTCGTTCAGTGAGTGAGTAAACCTGTGGCCCAACTTCCCTTACCTCCTATCCCTATTCCCTCATAAAAGCCCGGCAACGCGCTCGCGACTCTTCGGACGTTGTGAGTGTCACACCGTGCAAATGTTATCAAAATTAAAATATAATAATAATAATATCCACGGACGCTTCACACCACGTCAATCTGGCCCTGTGCGAAGTACCCGAAGGACTTGTGTTACAGGTACCAGACAACGGAAATATATTTAATACTTTTATACTGTACACATATTTAAGATTTTTGTTATATAATACATATATTTAATACACATCCATGACCCAGGAACATTGAAAAACTTTTTGTTCCGTCGGCGGGATTCGAACGCGCGAACCCCAGCGTGAGCTACCAAGGTGCTCAACCACTGCGCCACAGAGGTCGTCTAACACATTAGATATATATTTTCAACTTTGCTAAAATAATATTCTTTTAATTATATTTTTTAAGATTATTATTGTAATTTAGCTCACGTGCAAATTAATTTAATTAAGATCACAGGCTCACAGCAGATATTTTTGTCTTTTTTCTTTGTAAGAATTTTTTAATATCTCCTATCGTGATATTAAAATATTTGGAATGTTAAATAACTGAGCTATTTCAATAACTGCCTTGATTATTATCTGGACCTCAGATCCACCTGGTTTTATTTTTAAAACGTCATTGGAATTTTTAAAATCTGCTTTATACGAGGTGCAACAAAGTGACAAAACTTTAGAATAACCATGAAAGCAGCAGCGCTGAAAGCGAGAAAATTTTTGTCAAGTGTGGAGAAACATGTGTGTAAACAAGTTTTTACCACCCTTTGTCATTAAGACAAGACTGTTAAAACTTGTATAATTATTGTTTTTTTTTTTAATAAGTAGATCAAAATTGACTGTTGCAATATTTTATGATTTCAAAACATTCATAGACCGTACTTCTTATTGTTTCTATTATGTATTCGCTCAAGATTGGCGGTATGGTTAATTAACCCTCTGTCAAATTTCTATGCAAACAAAATCAAAATCAAAATCTTTTTATTCAAAATAAGTACCTTAAGTACACTACACGTTCAGAACGTCGAGACTACGATGCCTACCGGTTCGGGAACTAACCCGGCGAGAAGAACCGGCGTAAGAAACTCGCACGGGTCCATCTTTTACCTAAAAGAT